>VZRW01011122.1:266434-331958 GCA_013398125.1 Aegotheles bennettii
TATTTCTTAAATGACTTGTTGCACAGCCTGTGCAGGCATACAGGGTGGCAGGGAGCCCATCCCCATTGGCTTTGTGTGGGAGGAGATGCCTGTGCCCAGTGTGGAGGCAGAGCCTAGGGAGAAGGGGTGGGCTGTGAGCAGGCTCTCCTCTTGCATTGATGCTCCCTCAGCTTTGGCTACTTTGGAGCTGTCTCACCCAGGCAGGAGCTGGGGGGGATCTAGGAAGAAGTGGGTCAGGGTCTCTGCAGTGCCTGTGAGTGAGGTGGCACATCCAGCAGCAAGGGCTGGTGTGGATGCTATGACCTTTCCCTGCTTGCTCTGCCCTGGGAGGTGAGGAACAAGTAAACTTGTTTTGAGGGCAGAACAAAATATATTTTTCCTTCAGTTTTGTTTAGAGAACCTAAGCACAAATACCTGCTAACTTTGGAGTCTCAGATTCCAAAATTCAGGAGATCCTGGTGTCAGGAGGGTCACTAAATATAATTGCTGCTGTACACTCATTATTGTATCAACTACTCCAGTTTCCTGAATTCTTGGAGCTAGTCTAAGATCAACGATCACTATCAACTCTTTCACAGTTCTTACCTGAGAATTTAGCTGGTTTTATTTTCTACTTTTTACCAAAGACTTGTAAATTGAGCTTCTGCAGGCTGGTGGGTTTCTTCAATGGCTCCTTCTGTTGATCCAGTTGCACAAATGAGGACCTGAAGTGCAAAATGATAAACATCCACAGTTTTTAGAGTTTAAATGCATAGGTACCTTGGTGCTTCTAGAGCTGAGTATTCTATGTGGGCTTTATTTAAAGGATTTATGTTCCTTGCTGTTGAGTATTGTATGTATCTGGATATTCAGCAACAAGGTTTTTGGGGGGGAGTATTTTTCCTTTTCTAACTTGTAGAATATAACAGTATCATAATGAAGCTTAACTTTAGAATACCTGAGCATACACTGACCATTATTGTTTTCTAGGTTTTGGATATAAATATAACTTTTTTTCTATTATTTTTCTATAGGTTTCACAACCTGTAGAGGCTATCAAATTTGGTGAAATTTACAACTAATCCATGTTCAAGAGTAAGAATTAAATTGAAACTTTAAATTACTGATCATTTGTTTTAAATGATTAAACTAGACTGTTACTATAGGTGAACTAAACTCTTGTTTTCAGTAACTGAACTAATTCTAAGTTTAGTAACTAAAACTAGGAAGTGAAGGGTAAAGAGCCAAACGATATGCAAGGTTTGAAGAAGAGGATCAGTGCTGCTACTTTGTATTGGATTTTAACACAAGGGTTCTGTTTATTATAACAGTTTGTTACCATAGAAGTATAAACTGAAAGGTAGCAATGATGGCTTAGTGTAATATATTAAATAAACTTGTCCTGTTAGTGCTGCTTGCAAGGCTTTATTTACATTACAGTAAGCTGTTTTCTGCTGTATTTACAATTCTCCTATACAAATAAATTAAGGGTTCTCATGACAGTATGATTTACTTTCTCCCTGCAAACTGAAAGACATTAATATTTTTAAGCATATTTGCTTGGAAGTGGTTACATTAAATTTTATGTGGGGCACCATCAAACCTACCATCTAAGAAAGGAAATAAATGAAAGTCAGTCTTATCTTCTTGTTCTTATACTTAAAGGATGGGCAAATATTAAATATTGTATTTAGAATTCAATGCTATTACAAACAATATTGAGTAGCCTTTAAAAATGTATTCCTGTCTTGCAATAACAGAGGAATGGCCACAAAATGAAATAAATTAAAAGAGTCAGTACAATCACACACAAAGCTTTGACTGATCTTCTACGTTGTACAAATGTCTTTCAGAAATTGGTGAATTTGTGCTTCGGCTTTGGTCGAGCTGAACAGGTGCAGCTGAGTGAATGATTTGGCCTGTGATATTGGTGGTGGTGGTGACAGATAAGCTGTGAGGGGAAAAACTGAGTCTTAACTTCCAGTCCCAGGATAATTTGCAGGGCTGATAAATAGTGAGGGGGGAGGCGAGGGAAGAGGTATTTCTGTTTAGATAAAGGAGCAGATTTTGTCTGCACTCCAGGTACAGAGGCCATGGAACATCACAGTCCAGTCTGGTTTTACATAATATTTTCATTAAGATACATACTTCCGACATGATACAGGTATAACTCCTGTGAACATCTGTTCCTTTAAAAAAAAAAGTGTCCAGTATAATTTAATTTCATATAAGGATAAAGCTGGTAGAATTAATTTCAAATTTGAGTGTTGCTTTTCCACTTTCTACCCTTTTTCACTAAAAGCTGCTTGACAAAACACAGGGTAACCTGTTCTTTTTGTAAACATCACCTCCTTCGGTTGCTCAACCTGATGCAGTTCGCATTTATTAGGAAATGTCAGCCCAGGTCCTGGGAGGAGAGGGTTGCTGCTCTTGCATACAGCTGACTCCTTTCCTCTGAACACCATCTTGCAAAGTCCCTGGCACATGCCATCAGGCATTCTGAGCCACCAAATTCAACATCATTTGAAGTTATAAACTGCCTAGATAAAACACAGGATTTCTAGTTACTTATCTGATAAATTTAAAACATATTTGGAATTAATGCAGCACTTTTATCCGCTGAAGCTCCCTCACAGAAAACGGCATATACTTGCCTTCCACAATGGTGTTAAAGCACTCATGCTTTCATTACCAGACTACATAGAAGCACAAGAGAAATGCCAGCTGTGCTATGGTCAGTTGGTTGTGCTGCGATGCTGCTTATACCCACACTTAGCCTTTTGTGTTCTTCTGAGCCAAATGGGTTTCTCGGTTACAGCTTTGTGGTTTGTGCATCTGGGGTATGATGCTGTCGGTTCCTGTATGCTGTTCTGTTGAGTTTCAAAGAGTTTCCTCCAGTGTTCATGTTCAGTTCAGTGCGTGTAGAAAGCAGCGAAGTGGATGAGACTAATGCCCATGGAAACTATGTGTTGGCATTTGGAAAAACTCTAGGTATTACTATAGTTTTAAATAACAGGGGAGTAGGAGTAGGAGGGGGCACTACTCACATGCCCTCTAGCAAATCACTGTGAAAACGTTACTCTTACTTTTATTGACAATTTGCTTACGTTTTTCCTGCGCTTATTTTTCATATTTTTTCCTGTTCTTTTTGTGGAGCAGTGGGGTAGGGGAATAAACTTACAATTCTGTAAACTATTTTTCTCAGCTGTATACCCTACTTAATACTTAAGCGCTGATCTTACGTGTTATGTTTTCTAGAATGAGCCTCCCAGTATGTTTCATTGAAACAAAAAACTTTCAAAGAATACTGATAAAAATAAATCTCACAGGAAAACTTAGAAATTACTGAAATGTGATTCAAATGTTTCTAACCTAGTGAATCTGCTTTGAAAGGAAGTATGATGCTGATTACTGTAGCAAAGTTATAGTACTATGAAGTGTTTTTAAAAGAAATGTCTGGTTTATCTAAAGGCTATTATATAATTAAAAATTGACTATTTGGCTATGGTAACACATTTTCTCATTTGATATATCAATTCAGTAGTCATTATTAATATTTTGTTGAAGACTCTTTGAATGAAACAAGTGTGAAATCCCCAGCTCTGAATATGAGTTAATCAGGTAAACCAAACCATCAAAACCAACCAACAAAAGAAAAAGTAAGCAATGATGTGTAACTGAGAAAGAAACTACTTTTTAGTGTTAAGACCTGGATGACTTGCTTGTCCAGGAAATGACAAGTTATCTGAGAGCAACTGCTTCTTTTGCCATTTCTGGTGAAGGTGAGCTGAACTGATTTGTGTAATGTGTCCTGCAGCTCAGTAAACTGTAATTCGAATATAAATTGATACTACCTGACCCCTCTTCGTAGTTTCTCTGTCAGAAGAAAACCTAACTGAAAGCAGAGCTTGATACTTTATTGCCATTTGGCAAAAGGCAAATAATATTTTATTGCTATTTGGCAAAATATTAATGAACTTTGTAGGAAGGCTTTATGCATTTATCAGGTAATGCTTGCAAAAAGCTCGGAATCTGACAAACACAGATGAGTAGAAGACTTTGAAAGGCTTCCTGGAATTGAGTGTGTCTGTCTGTCTTGTGTCTGTCAATGGACTCCTAGGAGGGTGTGGGGCTGCCAGTTTGAGATCATAACCACAGAATATTTCGGGTTGGAAGGGACCTTTAAAGGTTGCCTAGTCCCAACCCCTTCTGCAATGAGCAGAGGTGTCTTGGGTAACACCATGTACTTAGGGTTAGGCAACAGAAGTGGCTCTTGTATGTCTGTCTTATTTAACAGACCTATAGACACTTAAATGTAGGTGTGTGAATCTCAAAGTGGACCTTGCAGTAGGAGCTTGAAACTTTTCATTACAGTATAAAGCGAGAATATCTCTTTTTTTTTTTCTTTTTCTTAAAAACCATTGCACTAGGTCAAGTTTGCTGTCAGCATTTCTGGATGTGAATGCATTTGTATAGATTTATCACTGATGCTTCTTGATTTATTTTTTTCCTTTTTTTTCTTCCCTTATTAAGAGGAAAAAATTGGACTGCCCTTTTGTCATCAATATGAAAACACTGAGAAACTCTGACCTAGGGCATCTCACACCTAGTTCAGAATCCCCTTTATGGTACTGTACTTTGACTTCTACTTTTGTAAAGTTTTTTCTTTCACTGCTTAGCTTATCATTTTATCTTTTCAGAAGGATTAAAGGGGGGGAAAAAACAAACATAACTTTTCATTAGTTCATTTAATCTTGCTATTATCACTGCTAAACTGTCAGTACTTACATGAAAAGTTTTCTTCTTGCACTGAATGACTTTAAAATATGTTTTCCTCTATCCAAGTTGGCCATATTTCTGTGCATGCGTGTTATTTTTTTCAAGGTAAATTCTTCCATCATCTTGCTCATTTTTGTTGCTCTGTAGCAGTTTTCCAGCCACACCTCTAATGCAGACAAGCCTCAGCTATACTAGTATGGGTGAGATTGAAATAGATATCTGAAGGGTTCCATTTCTATACTTTACAATGTTTTTATGTAGTTTGAAATTATACTGACTGCTCTGTAGTCCTGTTGCATGCCATTTAGGTTTTATTTTGAATCACTTTCCTCCAGGGTTCCTATTACTGTTGCTTTTCAGCTTCTCCCTGGATACTAAATAACTATGAGGACCCTCAGGTAAGAAAGGCCTGGTAGCACTAGAAAGGAAAAGAGCAGCAAAACACTGGTCAGCCCTTCCTGGGGATCAAGAAAAGGTTTATGTCACTGGGGAGCTCTTAAAATCTTTCAGACACACAGGCATGGAAAGCAGGGGGTTTTGCCATTGCTGTAATTTCTTTCATATCTGAATCACTATTAATTTAAAGACTATTGTTAAGAAATGGCCTGCTTTTGTAGTCTTGCCTAAGTACTGAATATGTAAGTATTCTATTTGATTTACTTATTTTTTTCTTTGGAAAAGGCCAAATACAAGTACTAGGAAATATTTACCAAAAAATTATGTTGTTATATTAGCCAATAGACTCTTTCAGTCCAAACATCAGGCATTAAAAAAATCTGTTATTGCTACATAGCTTATTGACATAGTAAATATGTTGTCAGTGTCTGGACAACTACCTATAAAAGTTTTATGGTGTCTGTAGATAATGTTAAGTTGAAGTGAGATGGTGAGGAATGCACCAGGCTTTTATTTTACTGTATGAAGGAAAGGCAGGTTGCTTTTATTGGTTTTGTTTTGTGAGGTTTTTTGAGGGTTTTTGTGGTTGGTGGTTTTCTTTTTTTAGTTTGGTTTTTTTTTTACACTCTTTAAAAAGTATAACCATTTATTCGTAGTATTTAACCTACAAAAGAGGATTTTGGTGAGTTGCCTGGGGAGATGCTTACTATCTGCATTATTCTTCTAACTTTTCAGCCCTTTTCCCTAACTGTTAATTGGGAATATCAGTACAAAATGAAAAGGTAAGGTAGTTAATCTATGTAAAGCTATAAAACAATATTTCTGTCAAAATATCCAAGGTAATTCATGTCCAGAAGTGATTTTAATTTATAAATGTGGTTTTTACTTTGTCATTTACTGTTGAATTCAATGTTGCAGCAGGTGGTAGCATGCTCCATGGAGTTCTGCCTGTTTGTCACTTTAACTTAATGTTTTTGTTACACTTTGAAAATATCCCTGGATTTGGGTTTGGTACTAGAGAGCACACTGGAAGTTCAGAATGCTCCTCTCCTGTGCAGAGAGCAGAAGGGGGGGTGGGGAGTGAGGTATAAGGATTCAAAGAATAGTGAATGATCTAAAATGGGAATTAGGTAGGGAGAAAACAAAAAATAACAAGAAAAGTGTTCATAAAATTCCTTGGTAGATATTGCAGAGGCTTTCATGTGACTGACTTAAAAATTGCTTCTGTGGTAGCAGCTTAGCAGAGACAGCCTTTGTGCATGTCTGCTGGGAGGGGGCTGGAGCACACTTTTACCCACCTGCTTATCATTGCTGTCAGGGGAAGTTATCTTGTGGACTGCATTTGAATCATCTGTAGGTACCAGAGGGAGAAGCTGGCATCGATCCCTGACTGGGCTAGTGATAAACTCTGATTTCTCTTATTTCTGGCTGTGTTTAAATTATGTGGTATATAACAATACAGCTTGTTGGAAAAATAAGTGAGGAATAAAAGTCAATGTGTATCCAAAATCTTTAGAGGACCCTATTACCCAAAATATGAATTTTTACCTATCAATGTATGTCTGGTTTTATAAGGGACTTCCTTCTTATCTAGAGGCTCTGTTTATCACCACTGCCAACATCAGGCTAGGCAGTTCACTTTCTGTTTTTAATATTATTAAAAAGTCACCTTTCCCATTTCTCCTTAATTGATCATGTGAAACAGTTTTCAGGAATGTGCCATATGTGGGTGCAATCATCTACAAAGTTCTAGGAGGAGCTGTGGGTGACTGCACTGCCTGTGTCCTGCTTCTTCCTGTCCTTGAGGGCATGGGGCTGCTGCTGTCCCTGCAGTTACAGATGGGATGATTCAGAGTTAAGTAGCAAATGCCCATAAGTTTTAATGGGATATGGCTGCCAGAATCTCTTAGGCAACTTATAAAATGTTAAGCTGTGATTGATGTTTTCTTGGGAAGACGCTTTCCCTAAATACCCATTAGTTATTGGCTGAACAAAAGTGGGTGAGTGCTAGTTTTTGAAGTGGGAAAAATCAGACTGAAAGTATTTGTTCTGGATAAAACATGTTATCATATAATTCTGAAGGATGGTGCAGTCTGTATACTATATACCAGTCATTTCAAAATAGTTTCTGTTGTTAGCTGTTCTGTCCATATTGCTAAAAAAATTATGTCAAACATGATATTCATCTGAAGCAGAACAATTAGGGTTGGATATTTGTTTTTTTAAATAATTGCATAAATAATATATATTATAAATATGGTGAAACAGGGAAAGAAAGTGACTGGGTACTGTCTTTTATTGGCCGAACTATTAGCCCAGTCATGAGACTAATCTCATAGTAGGCTCAGATCCAACTCACCTTTTCATCTAAGGGCACTTGAACCCACAACTTCCCTCTCTGAAGAAAGTGGTCTGTTAACCAGGCTAGAAATAACTCGGAAATAAGGTCTGTTTGCTGCTTTGTATACAAAATTAAACATTCAGGGGAGCAGGGACTGGAACCAGATGTCTCATTTCCCAAGTGACTGATTTAGCCACCAAGCTAGAGAGTTGTGGTTTTTCATTACCCCTCCTTCCTCTGTTTACACACAGTTTGTACATGGGAGACAGTTCCAGTTGTCCTGTAGCATTAGCGATTATCACACTGGCATATAATTTTCCACAGGGTATAATTGAACCATGCCTAATTTGGGTGCAGGAGGGAGTGATTAGCCAAAAAATGTTTTGGTAGGTCAAGCACCGAGACCTGCATGGTTTATCACAGAGACAAAGCCTTACTGCTTTTATTAGCCTTAACCGAGGAACTTTTGTGCCCTTGGGGTTGCCTCAAGGAGTCAAGAGATCTTCAATTCCAGTATGAACTGAAAAGAATATGAGGAAATGGCCTCCTGAGCTTCAGTAGGAGGTGTGTTGCCTGCAGATCGAGGCAGGTGATCCTTCTTCCCCTTTACTCAGCACTGGTAAGGCTACACTGGCTGTTCTGGATTCAGTTCTGGGCTCCCCAGTACAAGCCAGATGTGGATATACTGAAGTAAGTTCAGCACAGGGCCACAATGATGATTAAGGGACTGGAACACTTTGTGAGGAAAGACAGAGAGAGCTGGGACTGTTCAGCCTGGAGAAGAAAGAGCTCGGGGGGGTTCTCATCAATGTGAACGAATACCTGAGGGGAGAGAAAAAAGTGATGCCCTTTTTTCAGTGGTGCCCTGTGACAGGGAAACGGGCAATGGGCAAAAATTAAAACACAGTAGTTTGTCTGGATATCAAGAAACATCTTGTTCTGAGAGTGACTGAGCACTGGCACAGCTTGCCCAGGGAAGTTGTGGATCCTCCATCCTTGGAGATATTCAAAACCTTACTGGACATGGTCCTGGACTATCTGCTTTACCTGACCTTGCTTGAGCAGGGGGGGTGGACTAGACAATCCCCAGAGGCCTCTTCTGACTTCAGTTTTTCTGTGAAAAATTTGTAGTTCCGTAATCTTATTTTACTCAGATACTCATTGACCATATCATGAACATCATGAACCTAGGTTTCCTATTCTGTCAGATTAAGATGTGAAATCAATTTAAGCAAAACAAACCCCAAAATATCAAAACCAAAACCCTGAAAATAGTTAAAACAAAAATGAAGTCTTCCCTTTAATTCATAAGGGACAGAAGCCAATTAGACTGATGTTTTTAGTATGATTACATAAAGCATAAGGAACTTTTGGAGTTTAGATAAACTCTGAGTCAGAGTTGTTTGAAATGAAGCTTCCTTAACAAATGTGTATTTTACCTTGTGTTGATTTGTATTTTCTTTTTGGATAGAGGATTAGATGTCAGAAGAATCTATCCTTTGAGTCTGAAAACCATATGCAGAGGACTTGAAACATTGTTTTTCTTATCCAGACAGAATTTTTGGGAAAAAAAAAAAGAAAATCTTTGTGAGAAAGGATAGAACAAAAGTGAAAAGAGTAGCATTCAGTATTAATCTGATGACTTTCAATTCCCAGAATACTGCAGCAGTAAGGAGCAGCACGTGCAGATGTGGTCTTCTCTCGCAGCACAGAATCACTGGGAAATTTGGTATGTAGTTTTAAGAGGGAAAGATCAGGTGACTTTTTTTTTCCCCTGAATTCACTTATATCCCTGATATTGGATGCCATTAAACCTGCAATTATAAGCAAGGTTTCAACAGAGAAAAATATAAATTAGTTTTCATTAATATATTCAAGGAAAGACAAGAATTTAATAGATTCTCTTCAAAAATTGAAATGTAAAGTGAATCTTGCTAAAATTCTGATCCTCCGTGTTCCAGTGTAGTGTTGGAAACCCATTTCTACTTTGGAGGGTCTTCGGTACATTGAGTCTCCATGATCTGATCTTCCATGGCTAACTTGAAATGCAATTGGTACCGACAAAAAAGTTCTTGTTTACTTTCAGTTAGAGCCTGATAGTGTCTTTAATGATCATAAACTTTGACTGGAAAATTGTAGTACCTACAATATTTCCTTGTGGTTCTATCTGGTTGAAGGGGCTTGACCCTTCTGACAGTGCAGGTTTTATCTCCCTGTTCAAAACCAGGCAGGCTTGGGGCTGTGTGTGTACTTAAAGGTTTGGGGGTCATTCCTCTTGGTGGTTCCTTGATGCCTCACCTGGCCCTTATGACATACTGCTTGTCCCTGTGCATGGTTGCCTCAGTTGTGATGTAGTACAATGGTGTGCAGGACTGTGCAATGATCTGTAACAAGGCACGGCTGGTAGCTAAGAATAGACATTTTTACAGAGCTGTTTTCAGCCTTCATCACTTCCCTGCCCTGGATCACTGCCTACACCTGCTGGCCAGAGACACTTGAGTTGGTGCAAGTGCTGTGGTGGCCAAGCGGCTGGCAGGTTAGGGCTGCCTTGTGCCTGTGCTGCTGCGGGGGGAAAGGGCTCTGCAGCCTGCATATGGAAAGTCAGACACTAGGCATTGTATGCCAGAGGGATCAAGTGCAGAAATATTGTATTTCTGAATACAGTTTGCAAGCTGTGTGTATGCATTAAGTCTATATGATCAACAACTCTATTTGTAGGTTATTTCAGTCATTTGTATGAAATTTGAAATGTCTTGCTGTGGAGCCTTGGGTTTTCTGTGACACTGAGTATGTTCCAACACCTTCCCATGTAACTGAGTGAGAATTTTTGCCTTTCACATCATCTCTTCCATTATTCCAATGAAAATTTCTGTACTTCATAGTACAGCAGGCCATGGGACTCAGACCAACAACAGAGTAGCGAGGTGTGAGTCCCAAACATCATCTTTCAAATCCCTTTCTTTTAAAATCTCCTGCTCCTCATCCCATTTGATTAAGCTGAATCCTTTGCAATTATTAGGAAAGACAGCCTGGATAAATTTGACATCATAACTTGCAGACTGAGAAGTCAGTCATGAAGAATTGCCTCGAAGGGAGTCGGTTAATATTTGGTTATAGTAGACAGTGCTTGTGAGTGTATTGACTCAATCCATTAGCCAATTTCCTAGTAAATAAGGTAGCACATACTGAAGGTCAGAGTGGCAAGTTCTGGCACTTTAAAGTTGTTTATGACATTTAATATTAATTTGTAAAAAGAAAAACTCCATCTTCATTTATACGATATTCCAAAGGAGGAATGACCTCACGGCTTTTCTTTTTCCTTCCTTTCAGTTAATCTGTTCCTTCATGTATGTTGACCGAAGGGAACAATTTGTCATTTTAATAGCTATCAACATGCTGATACAGCATAATTGCTGCTTATTTACACTTGGTGCTTTCATTACCGTTCTTCATGGTGTTTCTTTTTTCCCCAAAGTTCATTAATGATAAACCAATGAAAAGTTGATTTTTAATTTATTTTTTTTTAAAAGATGAACTGAGAAAGGGAAAAATGATGCATTATATTTTATTACAAGACGTTTAGAAACAGGCAGAAGATGTGCATGTGTATACAGGGAAGAAAGGGAGTGCAGGTGCTAAACTGAAGAAAATTACAATTTTCACCTATTAGTTTTGGACTACTACTTAGGCTACCGAGAACCTGGGTATTGAGGAACTCCCAACCTTTTAAATATCAGAGTAAACAATTTTGATTGCCAATAAAGATTTTTTTTTTGCCTTTAACTGTTTGTTTTTATACTGATATTAANGGGGTTTGAATGTCTCCAGCCACGGAGACTCCACAACCTCTCTGGGCAGCCTGTTCCAGTGCTCTGGCACTCTCACAGTGAAAAAGTTTCTCCTGATATTCACATGGAACCTCCTGTGCTCCAGTTTACAACCATTGCCCCTTGTCCTATCATTGGTCGTCACTGTAAAAAGCTTGGCTCCATCGTCCTGACCCTCACCCTTTACATATTTGTAACCATGGATGAGGTCACCCCTCAGTCTCCTTTTCTCCAAGCTAAAGAGCCCCAGCTCCCTCAGCCTTTCCTCATAAGGGAGATGTTCCACTCCCTTCATCATCTTGGTGGCTCTGCGCTGGACTCTCTCAAGCAGTTCCCTGTCCTTCTTGAACTGTGGGGCCCAGAACTGGACACAATACTCCAGGTGTGGCCTCACTAGGGCAGAATAGAGGGGGAGGAGAACCTCTGTCGACCTACTAACCACCCCCTTCTAATGCACCCCAGGATGCCATTGGCCTTCTTGAGCTGGTATTCATTCATTCAAGAGCTGGTATACATTAACATTAACAAAGTTAATTTATATTGCTTTAATACACAATACATCATTTCACTTTGTAGTAATAGAAAATAGTGGGCAACAGCTGAACAAGCAGTATGAGCAAAAAGGAGACCTCTATGCATATATTATCTGTTAGTTGCAAATTACAATAAAATGAATAAATTAGTAAAATACCAACACTTGAATTACTGAAATTTCTCTTTGTAGATTAAGGGAATTGAAAATGATGGCCCTGTTTGACATCAGTATGATGAGGCAATGCTTTTGTTTCCAGCTAATTTCATTTCAGTGGTTGAAAATAGTTTTAAGACAACTCCTTGTTCTCCTTGAGAAGGATTTCTTTCCTTTTGTTGTTGATTTTTCTGTCTCCATGCTCTTAAGAGCTGTTTATTTATTTTCACTGAAATTTATGACTAAAAGTTTTGTTTCTTTACTTTTTTTTATTGTTACGTTTCGACTTTGCTGGAAAGTGTAGATGCAAAACTGAAAATTAGTTGCAGCCTAATCTAATTCAAGATGGTTCCTTCTTTGAATATGTCTACAGAATTTTATTATAGTTTAACAAAATATTTGATGGTTTCCTGAGATTTATTTCAACTTCTTGAACTGCATTTTCCATAAGAGAACATAGTTTGAGATATATTAATTTTAGTTAATTTTCCACAGCAGCTATTTTTGAACTTAATTTTCAGTTAGTTCAACAAATGGAAAGAAAACTGTTTGCTATCTGGAATATCAAGGAACATTTATTCTTTCAATCAAAGAATTGAGGTTATTTAAATATTTCTAAACATTTCTGTTGCACATTTTTTTCAGCATTAAAATCAGGAAAAGTAATGATTTATTCTGCAACTTTAATTTTACAATGACATTACACCTGTCTAACATTTATTTTCCAGGTGAGCTACTTTTAACAACATGTTTCTTCAGTGATTTTAATCTTTCCTTAGCAATTGGTAATATGTTCAGTCATCTTCAAGTTCTTCACACATATTTTTTTACTCTCCCTAAGGAGAAAAAGCTATGCAACTCATTGGTCTTCCCAAGGGAAGAATTCTTGGAGTTGCTTAACAACTTACCTCTCCAGCTGTTCCTTCTCAAACCTCTGCTGCTGTTTATCCCTCCGTGGGGCTGCTTGGACCATTTGTTAGGTGATACTGGAAGTGATATAGCACTGATGGGGTTCATTGTTTATCTGAAAACAGGGAAGTTGGGCAACAGCCAACTTCTTAAATCTACTTCTTTTCTGAAACAGGGGGTTCATGCAGCTTCTCCCTTATGCAAGGTGCAGCCTGACCCCCTGAAATGCTTTTCCTTACTTTCTGTCCCTGGACTAACTTCCAGTCTCTCCTTTGGAATTGTCTCTGAGCATACAGATAATTTTCTACGAGAGTAATTTCATTGGCTTTGATAGGATAACTTGAATATGTAAAGCTAGACATACTTGAATTGTATCAGGGACCAGATTTTTTCATAATCTTCTCTTTATTTTTAATCTGAATGAGTGGGTCAGTCTCAGGAACCAGATGTCTTACTTTCAGAGCTCTGTGCTTTGTCAGTTGTGATCAGCCCATACTTTTTTTTTTACCAGCACTTATTTGATGTTTTTTTTCTTCCAGTCCACAGAAAATAATGAGATTCTTACTGTGTTAACAGCTCTTTTAAAGAAGGCATAAGTAATAAACCCACGGAATGAACACTAGCTGTATCTCAGCAGCACAGCTTTGGGAAGTTGCAAAGTAAAGTTTAAATTTCCTTTGAGATAAAGACAATTAATTCTGAGGCTCTTCTCTGTAGGTGCATCTCGCATAGTGAGGTTAAATTACAATAAGTGAGCAAGGTATTTACCATGACTTCTCTATGTTGAGCATGCCAGGGCTCCTGGCATTACTGAAAAATGACATCAGGCTGAGTTTAATGTTGTATAAAGTGTTGAACTCTTTTTAAGCTTGGAGAGTGGCAGATTCTTAGTGTTGCACATTTCCTTGACCTAATAGATGCCTAAATTATACTTGCAGAGAAATGTCCTCTAAATGGAATTATTTCAAATTATATGCAAATTTTGTTTCCTTTCATACTTCTCCAGAATTTTCTAGATGCTTTAATATTAGCTTGTTAGTGTTTTGAGGAGACATAAGTGTATCCTGAAATATTACATGCAGCCTATACAATGTTAACATTCAGAATACAACCAGTCATTTAAAATGATTCTTAATATTTGCAGCTTTCTGTAGTAGAAAAAGTTGGTTAGAAGCTCTTAAGAGTGAAGTAATCTAAAGTGGTGCAGAAGCCAGTGGTCTGCTTCTAGTCTTTAATGCATTTATTTTCACAACGCTACTGGAGGATCACAAATCCTAGTAGGACTCCAGCTGTAACGTGGATATAATGTACAGAGACCATGGCAAAAATTTAAGGATTTAAATTACTTGGAAAAGTACTTAAATTCTTGGAAAAGTAACCCATCATTGGAAAGACTTTTTTTTTTCAATTATAAATAAAATATTTGACTAAATTTAGTTCTTTTTAGTAGAATGTTTTACTCTTAAAATTGAACATCAAATTGAGGATATTCTTAAAAGCATCCACAAGCACACCTTCCTTCACATCTGCATGAAAGAAAGTAGCTGATAACTGTTTTATCATTTTAATGTATTCTTTATATAGTATTTCACAGATTTTCAGGAGCAAGTTATAATGGACAGTCTTCCAAGGGTATTTTATTAGCTTATAAATACACCATCTTACTGGTATCTCTTTCCTCTTTAACTAGTTAAAGTTCACCTCTAAATTTTGTGGAAGAATGGAAAAACCTATTTTCTGTGCAGCTTTCTTTCTTACATTGATTCTTACATGATACTTCTGATGAGAAGAGCCAGGGTTTCATTCATATAACCAGATAGTCACACGCTTTTTAAAAAGTGTGTTTTAAGAAATAGGCATGCTGTTCAACCCAATCTTTCATTTGCTATTTTTATAAAGCACCTCTGAGTGTTTCTTAAGCTTAAAATATTCAATTCCATGTGCTGTCCTTTTCACTCCTTTTTGTGTATTTTCAGGCTTTCTGATGTCTTTGAGTGTTACTGTATCTTTCCAGTCACTTCTTCATTTTTCTTCTCTGGATTTGAATATAGTTCTTTTCCATATCTCTAATTCATGCCCTTCCTTTATGCTTTCCCTGTCACTTTATTATGGATTTCTCCTAGATTTTTCCTGGCATTAGATTCTTTATCTAAGGTACTGTGATCAAACAATAAATTAGATTAAAATTCTTTTACAAAACTCTTTTCCCTTTCTGAATGCCTGTCATTAATTTACAAAATGTGCCAAGACATTCATTCTTATGTATAAACTATACAATTCTTATTTGCATTTGCAATTCTAATAACCATGTCATTGTCCTTTTCTTTCTCCATTAGGGAGTTTTGCTGAAAGAGTATATGCATATGCTGAATCTTCTGTCTTTAAAATCTGCATTCAAGTCCATTATGAGACAGAATTAAAATAATGTTGGCAATCTAAGTCTAGTCTTTTCTTGAATTTCTGTCCCATAGTAAAGCATAATGCAGAATAATTGTCCTTTTCTGCTTCAGTTGGTTTGAGTGTCAGGGATACTGCAGGTCAAGGCTGAAGTACATAAAAGCTTGCTCAGCACATCACTACCATTTGTCTTATCACATTAACTTAATATATTTCTTGAGATAATTTAAAGTAAAAAAGGAAACATTAAGCTAAACTATTCATGAAGAGAAATACAGGCACAAATCACCCCATTTTTATGCCATCATATAAATCCTCAGAACCATGAAAAACAGCATTTTCATCGACCTTTTCTGGGTTTCTGCTGTGTATTCATCTTTTTGGACTGGATCCTTAAACTATAATTTTAAACTTGATAACTCATTTTGGTCATTACATGTCCTGTTAATGATTGCATGGCTTCACATTTGTTAATATTAATCAGGACTTATAAGTATAAAACTATAAATTATTATAATATGAAATATAATACTTAATGTTAATACTAAATCTGTTCTGCAATGCAGTAGTTTTGTTTGAATGCCATCATCTTGGGTAAGTATAAAATGGCAAGGCTGTATTTGCAATTGACTCAGTTTTACAGCTTTATTATGCACTTCTGCATAATGAACCAGTTAAGTGTGGTCTGTGTTATCTGAAATCACAAAGCAAAACAGATCAGCTTTTTATTTGTTGGTGACTAATCCTGATACTTGCCCACTGTTATAGTGTACTTCTAACATTGTTTTCTAATGATGCAAAGTATTATTATAGATATCGGAAAATGCTGAAGCCCAGTGCAGTTGTTAATGAAGATATTGAAGTCTTGATAATATTCATATGACAGAGACAAGTGTCTACTAGTTCACAAAGGGAGAAAATAGAGAAGTCATTCCTGTAGGAGTAGCTGGTTCCCACTCCTGTGTGTGCTGGGGAGGTGATTACTAAAAGAGGCAACATTATAAACAACGTGACAGAATGAATTGCACCAGTTGTTTTCCTGGTTAAAATACACAGGAGGGAAGTGACACCTGTGCGGAGGACACACTTTAAAAGCTTCTCTGTTTTATCTCAGGTGGCAGTGTCTAATCAGGGGGGGTTCATTCTTGCATGTATATTCCCTTCAGCTTCTGCATCCTGGCTTCTTTCAGCCCACGATTTACCTGTCTCACTCCTATGGGCTAGAATTCTCAACTTTCTATTCCATTCTCTCACTTCTGTTAAAAATAAATAAATTCCAGAGACTGCCCATGCAATTAAGAAATTTCAGTAGCCAAAAAATAAGAGACTCTTTTATTTTCTTCTGTGCTGTAAGCCCCTAAAGATCTTTGTTACTGTTATATCCCAAGTGATCCTTCTGTTATTCTGAATAGGTATATTGCTATGACTACATAGAAGTTCAATGTGATTTTTCTCCACACTGAAATCTACTTGGTTACAAATATATTTCTCTGACAAAGGTCCAGTGCCATCAAAAGAATGATCTGAATGGATGACTTTAGGTCATCATGAGTGTTGTGGTCATTTTTCCAGGTATTACTCCAGAAGGGTAGTGCGAAATGGCTTTTTGGTCATAAACTTTATTTTCTGGGTATATTTTTCTTTTATCACTAAATGAGTATTTGAAAGGACCTATGCCGTGGCAACCTTAACCTTTCATTAACAAGACTTTCAACAGTTTATTTCCTTGCTGATTGTTTTTAGTTGGAAAAATATTTGTATTGGTAAAATTGGCAGCTATGAATCTTTTAACTTACTGTGTCTAAGAACAAGTAAAGGTTAATCTGTGACTAAGTAACTCTTTTCCTTTATTATTTTCTTTATTTATAGTAAAAGGGGTTTGATGGTCATTCATGGAAGTATGGGGAATATTTTATGATAGAGCTGATCAGAAAACAAATCACAGATGTGGACAGTATTTTAAATGAACATTGACTATTCTAAAGTTAAGCAAAGAAGGAAGGTCTGGTGTGTGCTATGTGGTTGACCCTTTTCCTCTTCCCCTTCTCCAGCCAAGCTCTTGTCTCTTTAAGGAAACCATTGATATTTTAGAAGACCTTTTATAAAGCTAATGTGAATAGCTGTCTTTTTTGGTTACAAAAAAAGCAACAGAAAAGGAAGGATGTGTTAAGAAAACTGCCGCAGATTAAGTAATTGTCGTCTTTTTATAAAGTAATTCTGTAACTTGGGCTCAGTTCCTTCCTCTGCCTGAAAGGTATTTCCTCCCTGGGACGGTGCAGTGGCTGCGAGGCTATAGGAAATTTAGGTGTTTTTAAAGGCTGATTACAGTTGGCTGTCCTCTCAATTTCTGCAGGTCACACTGTTCCTGTTATTGCACTCTTTGCAAGGGGGGGGAGCGGGAAGAGCTGCTTCTGGGTACACAAGTGGGAGGAGCCATTCCAAGGACATTTGGGCAGGTGTCTCTTGTCTCATGATAGCAAGTGGAACCTGGATTCTCAGAGAGACAATTCTCCATCCCTTCTCCATCCCTTCTCCCTGGTGTCAGCACACGTTACAGCAGAGATGTTCAGGGGGTTGGCAGCAGCCCCTCTCTGGTTCCTTCCACTGCATGACCACATTGCATCCCCTGCTCCTCCCTCTTTTTTCCCTCTCGCTGCCCCCAGCCCTTTAATCTTTGCTTATTATCTGTCTAAGTTTGCTATTTTTCTTTTTGGCTTTTACTGAAGTTATTTTTCCCCATTCAGAGGGCTTATTAGTTTTATTTCTAGTCTGGCTTAGGTTCAGGCAGACGACCTTACTTCAGTTTTTTTGACTGCTAGGACTTCCTGATAACTTCCTGTGGCTTCCTGTAAGCCACATAGACAAATTCATCTTGCATTGAAAGCTGAGACAAATTATCCCTAGTTAGGTACCCTAAACTATTATTATTACATTTAAAATAAATTATTACACATTCTCAGTTCAAACCTGCAGTTTCAAAATTGTGGTGGCAACATCGCTGCAGTACATAATGCCTAGGAAAAAATGGCCCGAGTGATTAAAGGCAAATGATTGTCAGAAGCTTATAAAGGAGGGAAGAAGAAAAAAAAAAAGAACCATAGTATTTAGACTACAATAACATAAATTGGGATGGCAGAGTGTGGATACATTCCTTCAGACAGCTGGGGCGGACACAATTTTTTATTCTGAAAGAGGCAAAACCAGGAACAGTTGCTTTTTCTTTTTGCCAGAAAAAGAGAACTTTTTTTTTCTCTTCTGTCCTGGACAAATTATTTTCTTTTGCTTATTCCAAACTGTGTTTTCAACATATAAATGATGCCAGAACACATACAATATTTATGTATAATACCAGGACCAATTGTGTCATTGTTAAGAATCATAGAATTTTTTGGGTTGGAAGAGACCTTAAAGACCATCTAGTTCCAACCCCCGTGCCATGGGCAGGGACACCTCCCATTAGATCAGGTTGCTCAAAGCCCCGTCTTCCCTGGACAGCTTGTCCAGCATCTCATGACTCTCATAGTGAAGAATTACTTCCTAATGTCTAACCTAAATCTATCCTCTTCCAGTTTGAATCCATTTCCCCCTTGTTCTGTCACTGCATGTCCTTATAAAAAGTCCCTGCCCAGCTTGCTTGTAGCCCTTTCAGGTAGTGGAAGGCTGCTATAAGGTCTCCGTGGAGCCTTCTCTCCCCCAGGCTCAACAACCCCAACTCTCTCAGCCTGTTGTCTTAGGAGAGGTGCACCAGCCCCCTAATCATCTTCATGGCCCTCCTCTGGACTTGCTCAAACAGCTCCATGTCCTTCTTGTGTTGGTGACTCCAGAACTGGACACGGTACTTCAAGTGGGGTCTCACAAGAGTGGAGTAGAGGGAAGAATCACCTCCCTTACCCTGCTGGTCATGCTTCTTTTGATGCAGCCCAGGATACTGTTGACTTTCTGGTCTGCAGGCACACACTGCCAGTTCATGTTGAGCTTCTCATCAACCAACACTCCAAGTCTTTCTCCTTGGGGCTGTTCTCCATCCATTTTCAGCCCAGGCTGTGTTTGTGCATGGGATTACCCCAACCCATGTGCAGGACCTTGCACTTGGCCTTGCTAAACTTCATACGGTTTGCACAGGCCCACCTCTCAGTCCTGTCAAGGTTCCTCTGGCTGGCATCCCTTCCCTCCAGTGTGTCAACTGCACCACACAGCTTAGTGTTGTCAACAAAACTGCTGAGAGTGCACCTGATCCCACCATCCATGCCACCAAACAAGATGTTAAAGAGCACCAGTCCCAGTGCTGACCCTTGAGGAATGCCACTTGTCACTGATCTCCACTTAGACATTGAGCCATTGATCATAATTCTTAGAGTGCGACCATCTAACCAACTCCTTATCTGAGTGGTCCATCCATCAAGTCCATGTCTTTCCAATTTAAAGACAAGGATGTCATGCAGGACAGTGTCAAATGCTTTGTGCAGATCCAGGTAGATCACATTAGTTGCTCTTCCCTTATCCACCAACACTGTAACTCCATTATAGAAGCCCACCAACTATTTTAGGTATGTTTGCCCTTAGTAAAGCCGTGTTGTTTATCACCAATCACCTTATTTTCCATGTGCCTTAGCATAGTTTCCAGGAGGATCTGCTCCATGACCTTGCCAGGCAGAGAAGTGAGACTGACTGGCCTGTAGTTCCCCAGGGTCCTTTTATTTTTTCTCTTTTTGAAAATGGTGGTTGTGTTTCCCCTTTTCCATTCAGTGGGAGCTTCACTGGACTGCCATGACTTCTCAAATAGGATGGATAGTGGCTTAACCACTTCATCTGCCAGATCACTCAGGACCTGAAGATGTATATCATCATGTCCCATGAGCTTGTGTACCTTTGGGTTCCTTAGGTGGTCTTGAACCTGATCTATCCCTACTGTGAGTAGTTATGACCAATTAGACATCTGTTTGATAATCCAGCATGGATTTGAATGCATGCATCTGTGCCATTCTGTAAGTGTACATACTGTGTGAACCCAGGTTCAAATATGATAATATATCTAACCATTTGTGGCTGTTACTATGCTGTACAGATATGTGAAAATGAAGTTTGGTCAGAAGTATTATGGTATTAATAAAACTGTTAGTGATCTTATGTCTGAATGTAGACACACTAAATCATTTGCTGTTTCTTATTCGGTGCACATTGCATATGAAGCGATTGGGCTTGAAGTTATGTTTCACCTACACTGTCACATCATTTGTGTTTTCTTTATCAAGGGACTTATTTCAGAAAACGTTAATTTTTAGTTGTTCTTCCAAAGTGAGCTGATCAGTCTTTGTTGGTCCATGAAAATACAAGTGGAACAGGAAGCCATACATGGTGCTTATTTAGGTGGTGTTGCATTTTTCCTTAAAAGATAGAAATGTTAGCCATAGATCATTGGTTGGTTGTGGGTTTTACATTTGAGTTAAGGAACTGAAAAAGTGTCACTCATAAAAACAACAGTTCTTTGTGTTTTTTCCATCCACAACAAAAAACACTAAGTATTAAAAGATACTGCGGCTCTTATTTAGTCTTGGTAGCTACCGTAAACATTCTCTTTGTCTTCCATGGGTTTTTTTCTTCTCAAATGTGTGAAGTTTCCTGTCCCGGGAAGAGGGATAATTGCCATCTCATTTTACTCTAGGACCATCCACATGCTTATCCTTTTGAACTGTTTCCCATGGCATCGTGTCTAAAAAACCCAAACCTATTTAAATTGAGTTGTTTGTCATTTTGTTTCTTTCCACCGAAAAAGTTCTCTCTTCTTGAGGAAATCGAGGTGATCTATAGCAACTCTTTTCAGTGAACTAGCAATGTGCAAAAAATCCGGAGTGTGTCCACACTCATGCCTGGCTCTGCTTTTCTAGAGAGTGCTTGAGCAGTGATGCTGTACTTTTCTGAGGGCATGTACAGGGTGTTTGAAAAAAATGGGTTGAATTTCAATTGTAGGTCCATTTCAAATGAGTCCATCTTTTTGAAACACCCTGTATATTATAATTTTAACAGGCGTTTCAGTCTCTCGTTCTGGCCACCGAAGGGACTGGAGTTTATACAGTATTTGAGAAATTTACATTGGAGAAAATCTTATCAAAATGGAAGCATTCTCGCCAAATATCCTTGCCAACAAATGGATATTTCTGATTAGGAAGACTTTGACTAGTTAAGATTGACAGCTGTCTCTTTCTTACAGTTCTGTGTCTTTGAGCACTGTAGAAAGGGGTGGCACAATACTAAAAGGGGTTGGTATACCTTTTGTTTTCCTTTTATGATTTCAGTCAGTATCTTCTTGGCACATAAATCTAGCTGAGTTTCAATTGCAAGATGGGCCTATGTGTGAGGAAATAGGTGAACTAATGTGAACTAATGTGTGATGTATTTTTCAATCATGCTATACATCAACTTCATCATTTTCAAAGCTTTTATCTACCAGATACATTTGAAAGATGCTGTTCTGACTCAACTATATTTATCTCCAAACTTGACTAAGTTAGGTAATTTATTTGGATGATACTTGGTTTCTGTGACTTTCTTGTACAAGTTACCTTTATCTAAATTTTTAAAATTTAAAATGCCAAGAAAAAAAAAAATCTGGGAAAGATGGTTTCCAAAATCAGTTTAGTAGTTTTGCTTCCAATTCTTAGCTAAGAGTCTCTCTGGCTTTTTTTTGTTTGTTTTTTTTTAATATGCTGCCACTTTCCATCAGGAAATAAAAACTTGTGTCCTTTCAGTTTGCTAGCACGTCCCTATCAATGGTGGAACCGTGGACTATTTGAAAGAGACTCTATAAGAGGTGGTGCCATGCACTGAATGAGGAGCTGCATGAGCTCTGTCCCATCTCCATCTGGAAAAGCAGCACCCTGCTGCCTAGTCAGTGCCTTTAAATGGGCCCTCTCTCAGGGAGATGGCTCGAAGTCACCTTCTATTGTGTGGGAGCTGGGAAAGTGGGGAGCAGCTGGTGGCCTGGCTGTGTTTTTTTTAGTAGCTTCCTGGGAGAGTTCAAAATTTTCTGTTCTAGTGTGTGCAAAATGTAGTTGCCAGCCCTCTCCTGTGGAGCACAAATGTGCAAACAGAAATCCTGAAGGTAGTATTTCTGCTTCTACATAGTAGGGTTCTTTTTGATTTTGTTAAGAGTTGAGAAATGCTTTTCCTCTACTTTCTTTTTTGTGCTTATCAGTATTTCTGTTGACAGTGGCATATAAATTCTGCAAGTTACAACAGGGAATGCCCCCCTCCATTCTACTTTGTATGTAATACCTCATGAATTTAATTTCCTACTAGAATTTCTTTCCAAATATGATTTGAAAGCACATTTACTTTTTGCCTTTCACCTTAATGTTTCTTCGTAGCTTTGATGTATTATTTAATTTCTGTAATTTTATTATTTAATGCCTGAGATCATGATGGAATACAATTTCTGAGAAGCACACTCTATAGACGTGGACACTGTTTAAAGCTGATTAGAAATTTTCTGAAAACAGACAAACAGCAAATACCTTTTGAAAGTGGAAATCGATTGAGCCTAAACATTTAGTTCTAAATACCTGGGTTGAGAGAACTTTGCCAGTTTGAAGGGAGGAATCTGATGAGAACCCGGCAGTGTCAGGAGCCATGGCTTTCTTCAGAGAGACAAAAGCAAAGTTTGGGCAAAAAATAAATAAGGAGGAAGGAAAACCACAAGCATAATTTTGTTACTGAATAAACAGCCAGTAATGACAAAGAGAACAAGAAATCATAATTTCTAGCTCCTTGCTCTTGGTTCCTCAGAAATACAATAAAACCAATGAGGAATCCACTTGCAATTCTGATTCCACAAACCTGCATCCTTCACAACAAATAGCTCAAGTGACTCCAAGTCTAATTTTGTGTATGCAGAGCAACTCACACATGAAACAGAAGAAAGAGATAAGTGAACACTTAAATAAAGATTAGTATTTGGCATTGAGCCCATATTCCTGAAAGCACAATTTGCCTGATCCCTCTGGGATCAATGATAAGTACCATCCTAAAGCAGTGACAAAATATCAATTTAGTCCTAGATTCTGCAAGCCACAGTAAGGTCTCCAAGAGGAGTTCTGGCTTACAGTTGGCTGAATTTAATTGTTAAGAGTCAGTGTATATCAGAACACATCAGTGCTTATTGCAAATGGGTCCCTTGCTTCTGAAAAATGCCAGCAAATGGTAATTTTTCTATTTATCTGGGATATCTTTTGTCTTGATTGTCTACTAAACATCAGAAAAAATAATTGATAATACCTGCTTAAATATAGTTATAGGAAGTGACACCTGACTTTCTCAAAGACAAGTATTAAAAATACTATTGTTATGGTCTTCCTCCCTGAGAGAGGACTTTTCTGTAACAGCCCTGGTACATCTGTATGCACAGTGTTCTGCCATTTGAAAATAATTGAATTAACCTAGAGTAAGCAGTGTAGCCTTGTCAGATGTGTGTTCTGCTCAGGTTAAATGCTACTTCTTAGCAGTCCTAATTGAAGTGCTGTACTAATGTTAACTAAATTGCCTTCTTCACATCAGTGACCTGGCACTTTCAATTCAACTCAGTTGTGGCGAGTTTGAACCTTATTTCTGTACAGTTCAGAATATTTCCCAGTTACCATTCTGTGAGAAATAATTAAACATTCAAAATTATGTCGTCTGTATTTTATATATTGTTAAAGGTATGCCCATATATATCAGTGGGTTTTTTGAAGGTGTAACAGTATTGTGTGTCTGAAAGTAAAACAGACTAACAAAAATCCCTTAGTAATTACACCTTTTCCAGTTTTCTTCTTTTGTGTTTTTGCTATATGCTTCAAATCCTGCTTTTAAATATTTTTTTTACCAGAATAAGAAACAGCTGAGGGAGGCTCTCAGTCAAATGAGATTTACTTCATCTGCTAGAAGAGATTAACAAGGGAAATTCAAATAGATAGTTCTGCATGTTACATTTTCTGGAAATCTAATTATATATTTGGCTGGATAAAGGTACAACACTTATTTTTTTTTTAATTGAGTAGAATTTTTAATATATGTTTATCCTGGATTTATGATCTAGAACCTGAGACCAAAGACTAAAGCTATCCTCTTCAAAATCCACAACACTTTGAAAATGTAACTTGTATTTCATGTGGCTTTGGGCCAACTTCCTTAGAAAAGTAGACTAAAAAGTTGAGCATTTTTATTTTAAACCCTGTTTTTTGTTTTAATATTTCAGTAACTTGCTATAGCCGTAAATATTTCTGTACACATGAAAAGTCAATTCTCTGATTCATGATTTAGGTTTAATCAGATTTGCCTTTTAGCCTTTAACATTTAGAAATGTTGCTAGACAGTGCCAGCTGCCAGGAATTGATGTCATGGTGCAGCTCAGGATATACGTCCAGGACTTATCTACCTCATAATCTGCTGTTTAGGTACTAATAAAGTTCCCTACTGAACTAAGCCATGTGCAAGTAAATGTTGATGTAGTACACGACACCCCTGTGATGCCAGAAAGTGGCATTCTACACTTGGCAATTAGCAGTATATCCCTTATAACTGATGTGTGGTTGAGACAGTGTAGGCTGCCTAATAATCACTTCCATCATACCAGCTGGGGGAATTGTGATCAGGTGCCCTGATAATCTTCGTGTGCTGCAAATTGCAGGGTCAGAGAATGCCTTTTCCCAGAATTTCATTTTCTATCACAGTCCGAAGTTGTTGAGAGGACAGCTTCTCTGGAGGAACAGAGGGAATCTGATGATTGTTCACATGATGGCATTGTGGTGGACAAAGGACACCCTCTGAATGTGAAGCAAAACAGATTGCATAAACTGGAGATGTAAGGAGAAGATATTTTAAGTGTCATTTCAATGTACTCAGGAGTGAGTGAGAGCTGTATATTCTAGCTTGACAGTAACTAGAAGTAAAAGAGACTTAAAGCAAGATAGTTATTTTCCTAAAAGTGACAGAGAGGATATCACACCCATGTTCACCCAAAAGAATCCTTCATCATAAAGATTGTCTTGGAGAAACATTGATAACTGCTCATAAAAGGATGGTAGATCGTAAGTCTGTCTTTCCAAATGCTGTACTAAGGGCATGCTAATTTATAGCATGTAGCATTATCTAATGGTTGTGCTCATAAATGCAAATCTTTATTAAGGTTTCAGTAGCTTCATCATTTTAGACACTAACTTCTACCTCTCTTTGAGGCAGCCAGATAATTTGAATTAGCAGGAGAAAATGTTTCTATGCCAAAACCTCTTGCCAATCAGCATCCTTTATATCACCCTTCTACTTTACTGCTGTTCTGTATGACATTTCTGTATGTATTTCTGCTGAATCTCTTTAACTTTCTACCTTCATAATGGATTACCACTTTATTAAGCTAGCTGGCTGAACTTAAACAGAACCAGTGATGATGGATAGAAACTATACATAAATTAAAAGTATTTTTACCTTAACTCATTAAAGCCGCTACTATAAGTTTAAGTATCAGGGGAAAGTTGCTGGGAAGGGCTGTGGAAACTCAGTTGGCTTACAGGATGGAAAGAAATTATCCCTTTTCAGAGAGGAACAGTTCCTGTAAAGACTACCATTTTGAGCAATTTAGGGAATTTTTCTAAGTAATTCCTTTTGGAGGGGGAGGGGAAAATTCTTGAAATAACTCATTTACTGAAGATGCAGGTGTATTTTATTAGCAGGCCCAAAGCTGCTGAAACACTCAACTTAATCAGGAAAAAGTGATGTTTAGTATCAGGTTTGGCATTGCCCAGTGGATGTACTTAAGCAAACTTCACCTTCTCGAGGTCAGTTCTGGGGAAGTTAAATTTAGCTCTAGTGCTGCCTTTGTCATATAAAGCTTCCCTTGATTAATACAACGAGGGCTGGACCAGTGTGGAAGTACATCTTCAAAATAAAATTCACAGTTCCTTTGGGTACTTGTGCTGTGGAACTTCTTGCTTGTTTGTTGTTGGTTTTTTTTTCTGTGAACACTTGACTTAAAAAATTGTGATACTTGTTTCATCTAGCCTTAGGTCATTGCCAATGTGACTTAGTTTTGAAACTAATGAGTTTAGTAGAGAATGCAGTATTTCATAGTTGATCTCTAAAACTATCCAGTGTCAAAAAGTTTTGTTTTGTTTTTTGAGTTTATATATAGCAGTTAACTTTTATTGGAAAACTGAAGGAGAAGTGGTATCTTGTGGAAGGTTCTTCGATTACCATTATATGGTGGTAGCAGGATCAGTGTTCTGTGCATATCTCAGAGAGATTCAAGTCCTAAGGATCATCAGATGGTGGTAAAATTTCTTCAGTGAGAGGAAAAGAAAACAGGAAAAATTATCACTTGTAGTGTTTCTATCAATTTGCCCAAAGCAGCAGTACTTTCTTATTCCTACATAACTATTTTTAAGAGGCTCTTCTGTGTTTAAAATAACATTCATTTTTAAAAGAATGTTAAGCATTAGACTTTGTTAACACGTAGCGTATTTTTCCATCTCCTTGCTATAGTAAACTACTGTAGTAAGACTGTTTAGTGTTTAGCCTTTATTCTGCTTGAATTAATATAACTGCTTTGAAAGGCTTGATAATTGAGCTCTTTCTTCCAAACTGCAGTTCAGACAAAGATGGTTCATAAATCTTAGTGTCCTGAATGGTAGAAGGATGGCAATTGTTCGTGTGCCAGGACAATTAGGAATAATTTATTTTCCAAGAGTCTACCCCCATGTATTCAGTTAAAACCATTCTCTATGAATTTGAAACTCTTCGGGCAAAAAAAGTGATTTAAAGTTAGAAGACAGTGAACACAGTGCCAGGCATCTAGCTCCTCTTCAGATGTAACTAGAAGAAAATAAATAATGAAGCTTATTTGATTCTATGTAAATCAGTTCCTTTAAAGACCAAAACATCTATTGCTTCTTGCATGGCTTTAATATTTGTCTTTTAATGAAAAAAACATTTTGTTCTGCTTCAATATTTCAGTCCTGTTATCCATCACTGGCTGCTCACACATTACTGTTTGCTTCTGATCAGTGGTGTGGTTTTAATGCAAATTCCCTATTGGTCGCTACTTACTGCCTACTTAGTGCATGTTGCTTCATTACCTGGTTTTGACAAACATTAACTGTCTTCTCAGAGGAAATTAAGCCAGAAGTCCCATTTCAGATCAGCACCAATGCAGTTTATCCTGGTCTCTTTTCTACATAAAGTAATGACATGATTTGGATTATAGAATTGTTTGAAATCTTAAAACTGGTTTATCATAATTTTTAAAAATTATGGTAAAACAGAAAACATAGTGATTTATGTGTTTGCTTTTTTCCGCCTTTGGTAGTTTGCTTTTCAATTCATATTTAAATTAATTGTCTGTCTTTGGCAATTTTGTTTTTTGATTCCTACAGCATTTTCCTAGTGCTAGGTTTTGGGGTATTTCCTCTATATGGAAAACACTTCTAAAGAGAATAAAGTTTTCTTTAAAGTTCACAATGGTATGAACAACTGTTGATAATTTTTAAAAAGTGTATGTAAGTGGGTTGATTGGAAGTATTCTAAAGAAAAATTGCTTTTTTTCTGCCTATGTATTTTGAAAATTGGAAACTGAATTTTCAATTTATACTGGTTCAGAAATTATGTCGTAATTAGTCTTTTTTTGGTGGTGTTTGATTAGTTATAAAGCTTGAAAAAGTAATTGGTAGGCTAATTGTAGAAGTAAACTATAAGACAGACATAAAAAAAGTGCTTTGAGAAGCTAGAACAAGCATGTTTTTCTTTCCTTTGATATATGAACGCAATTGAAATATGCTGCAGTATTGTCCTCAACACTTATTATATCTAATGGACAATTAATTTAAGCTTATTTAAGTGCAGGGAAAGAGTGAAAGGGTGGGGCTGCCATTAAGAGAGGATGTGAACACCAAGCATGGTGGATCAGAAATGAATCAGCATTTTGCCATTCAAAGACAAACATCTGATGTGATCTACAGCTTTCAAACGCTTGGAGCTGACACAATATAAATGTTGTAAGTGATTGCTGGTAGTGCTGGTTGAAAACAAAAAACATTGCTTTTAAGAAAGCACTTTCAAAAATATGGTTTTGTTCCAATGATGTAACAGAAAACGAAAAGTCTCCATTTTGTCTTCATAAAAGAAAAGATGTATGCACTTCCTCCCTCCTCCTCCAGCTTCAGCGAAGTCCTTGTTCTGGGTTTTGTGTGGTAGGTGTCTCTCTTCCCTGCTTGCAAGCCTACATTCTTGATCTTTTGAGAAACATTCTTCACGAAAACATTAGTAGAGGCACGCTTTCCAGTGAAGAACATGAGTTCAAGAATATCCTGTTAGCCTTAGTGTAGTCAGTCGTGTGTTTGTGTCCTGGTCAGTGTTACGTTGGTGTACTCTGTTGTGTCTTACATGAATTACAGGTTCGAGTGTCTTCTCCAAGTTCCTAGAGGACAAATATCTACATCAGGAAAAGACAATGTTTCAGATGTTTCTGCTGAGAATTACTGGGACATGTTGTTTGTTGGTTTGTTTGGTTTTGATTGTTTTTTTCCAGAAGAGAGACAGCCTCTTTTTGTCTTCTCTTCTATCCCTGCTGCACTTTCGGTGGAAGAAGCAGTTAGAAACCTTCCATAATTACCAAAGCAGCAGAGGGCATGGCTTCAATGCATTTGACAGACTGAGCTGATCTGGTAGTGTAAAAAAAGCAGACACAAGTGTGTTTTGGGATGCACATCTAACGTGAAATCAAGCAGAAGTAAAATAAAACTAGGTTTTACACATAGATCACAAGTATGTTTGACAGTCAATGTTATAAAAATATTACAGTTTTGGGAGGAGATGGGAAATGTCCATGCCATTTCTTCAGAAAGGACGTCTTAACACAAGGGTCACATTGTTGTCAAAGCAGGTGGATTGCCTCTCTGCAGCAGTGCTCTGGGCTTGCCTTCTACTTCAGTGGCTGTAAACTGACAGCTGAAATGTCACTGTAAGGAAATCGTTCCAGTTCTGACCCACCTGCTCTCTGTTGAGTGGTGGCATTTTCTAGCACATGAGTAAGTCTCTGGACAACAGCTAACTTATTAGAATGTGCTTTTAGGTACAGGCATGTCAGAAGAGAGACAGCACTCTTCATTGCAGTAAGCATCGCATGCTTCTCGCTCTCTGCTTTGTAAATAATTTTAAACTGGCTTTGCTAAACTTGCTTATGTCTTTAAGACTGATATATCCTCTGAGTTATTTCTAATTGCCTGCCTTTTGTCTGCAGCTTTGTTCTGTTTTTCCCATAATATACTTGGTGTATCAATATGCTCTACTAAATGTACTTTGTGATAGTATCCCATCTTGGCCTTTCCTGTGTCATGAGGGCACCATGTGGCTATTGCTAAAGCAGTCCTGTATTCGGGCTGCTTCTGTGGCTCCTGCTGCTTCCTTCATCAGGCAGCTTCTCCAGTTTTCTTCTGAAGAAGGCCAACCATGAGTACTTGTTAGTAACACAGACATAGCCTTACACTGTAGGACCTGGAAGAAATTGTTAGCTTCTAGGTCCATTTGTCACTCTAGCTGCCTCCTCTCACTTCATGCACCTTTCCTCACCTTCTCCCTAGATGCTCAGGCCTAAAGACAAGGACAAAACTTTCTGAGCAGTCCCTTAGCTGGGCAATGAGGTCCCAAGGTAGCCAGGTATGAAGCCAGGTATGCCTTGCAGGGGGTCCCTGTGTGGCCATGGGCAGGGTATGGTCCTGGGGAAGGCACTACAAAACAAAATATCCCTCTTTGGATGTTTTTTGGTGCTGGGTGCCTTGCCATAGCCTGCAGTAGCAGCGGGGGCTCACAACTCAAGCTGTTGTTCCAGAACCACAGTTTATGTTCACAAAGGCCGACGGAAACCTGGAGTGAAATGCATCTTAAAGGTCTAAGGTTCTTTCCTACAAAGAAAGTGTTCCTAGTGCACTTATCTGAAGACTTGGTTTGGGAATGAGTGACATGTAGAGCTTTCTTCTCCTATGAATCCCTCCACTTATTTATAGTAGTCCTGGTGTGCTCTTCCCACATACCACTGTCCTTCTGAATTAAAAATGAAATGTGCTGATTCTGAGTTAATCATAGTAATCCCAAAGAGTTCTGTGTTTTGTGTGTAAGCTGTCCAGTGCTTTGTGACAATGTCTTTTATTTAGTCTATGCCTCAGTAACATGTACTGTGACTAGAAAATACAAGTATGGAAGAATTTAAAATGCAGTTTGGTGTAGTCCAGGTAGTTGGCAGTGAGAGAAAAAGCTGTCTGCATTCATACCTCTGCCACTAGTTGCTAAGGGGATTTCGAGGAAGTTAATTAATATCTGTTCCTCATTCCCTGCCTGAGATTCAATCCTGAAGATTTTCAGGATTTGCGATGTGATTTATAGATCTTTTACAAAGGGAAACTCTGCTGACTTCAGACTGTAACTTCTAGGGAACAATCATTTCTGTTGTATGGGATATTGACAGTGCCTCATTATTGAATGGTTAGTGGTTCAAAGAACAAGTTTTGGTGACTGTGATGTAGCTTGATTTATGCCGGTTAGGAGAGTAATTTAAAAGTTCTGACAAACTTAAATTATTTTCCTATTGCTAATATTCTCATATTGCAGCATGGAAACAAGTCTCTGGCAGAAATCTGTGCAGAAAGAATTATAATGTGTTGCGCGTAACAGAAAATGGGGTAAAAATAGACGGGGACAAAAGAAGAGAAGCTTTCTACAAAACAAGATGATTCAAAATAAAATAGGTATGAAATGCAGCATTAAACAGTAAAAATACAGAAAGCCTCCTCTGTTATCCTGTGGTTGTAAGGCTGACCCCCCTGTCTTCTGCAGTGCTGATAACCATATATCGAAAATGGATTGCTCTAGATGTTTTCAAGAATGGATGAAAACTGATTCACTGTGTTTAATTGCTACTTTACAAATATCCGAGTACAAAGTAACCAAAATGCTGGTCAGATAATGCAGCCATGAAGATGGTATGTGGGTTTTTTTGCAAATGAGAAACACTTCTAGGTTTTTGTTTTCCTTTGAGACTCGGGAGACGTTCTTTTTTTTTTATAAGCATTTTTAAAAAATAATTCTGCATTGTTACATTACTTATACTGGCACAAATCTGGAGGAATGTACATGCTTTAGAGCACCTCTCTGCCTTGGTAAGCAGAGGCACAGATTCACTGAATAAATTTTTTTCTCAAACTCAAATTGTTTTTGTTTGCAAAATAAGAATTTTTACCCTTACTTTTAGTCTCTGAATTTTTAATGGTGACTTCAGCTCCTTTAGTGTAAGTCACCGTGGTTATGCCGGAGGTACCACTGGAATGTAGCAGAGCAGTTTTATGTTTTCTTGTCTTTCTATCGCTGGAGCTGAGGTCTCCTCCCTGTGGCTTTCTGACAAAAACATGGAAAGTTAAGGTGATTCGATATGTGAAAACCTCCTGTTGCTCTAACAGACATCTGCATTTCTCAGATTAAATTGTTGGGTCCTTTCACACCCCTCCTATGCCCATTCTTTTTGGTTTGCTTCCTTTAGTTCTTTCTGCTGTTCTAAACCTACTTTATTCTAGTTGGACATCAAAGTAATAAAGCAGAAATGAATCATCCATGCATCTGATGAGATAAAGACATCTTAACATGAAGTTTTATTTTAATTGCCTTTTATGGAGCACAAGGGAATTCTAAATAGCCAAATGAGCTTTCTGTGGACATCTGTGATTAGTAAAACTGGCTGTTTGCAGAAAATTCTAAACCAGAGAAAACTTGCATTTTGACAATTGGAAAAGGAGAATTCTATAAATGAAATCTCATTTTTCACATTATTTGGCTACATGCCAAAGCATTAAGTGCTTCAGAATTGATCAACACGTTTACAGCAGGAAGCAAGAATAAAATTTTTAAAGTATTCATTTAATTTTCCACCTTTTTCAGAAGCCAAAACACACATTTAAAAAAATTAAAATCCCTTTTGGGGAGATTTGATGAATCCAAATCCAGGTGAAACCTGATTAAACTGGATTCTTGATATAATTCCTAACACCTGATAGGCTGTCACACTCCTGAAATCTTCAGAGGTGGAATATGAAGCAGTTAAGGGACTTTTTCAAGGCCCTGCAGGAAAGGTATGTTGAAGCAAGGAATGGGTCATTTTCCTGGTGAAAGTCAGTTTGGTACCGTAATCAGAACGGTGTCTGTCTTTGAAAGCAGATCTTTTCCTGATGCTCTCCTGGTGTAAACTGATGACTCCAAGGACGTGACATGTTCAGATTTAATTTGGGTATCTCTAGCCAAGCAATGAAGTGAAAAATAGCTAAGTTACCTGTGAGATGTTAGCAGATTTCAGAGGAAATTGTACAGCTGCAGCTCCCTATCTGGCACAAGTTGTAAGGAAAATTTTGCCTTTTAAATGTTCATAAGGAAAAATAATAATTTAAAATATCTTCTCACATAGTATTGGAGGTGGCTTTGTATATACAGACTTGGTAGGTCCTTTTCATGTCTTAAAATCAGAGTTTAAAGGATTTTATACACCTCTTTGATTCTTTGCCTTTATGAAACACGGATGACATTTTCTTTTATTGTTGATATATGGGTATGTACAACTGGAGTTGTCTGTCCAGCCATAACTTCATAAAGCCTTTATGATATGCAGAGTAATTTAAATACTTTTATCTGGAAACCCAGAATAGTTGTAATAATTGAAGAAGGAAGATGTTTGTTCAGTGCTTGCAGCTACACTTTAGCGAGTACTTATCTTTTAGTGAAGAAAGATTGTAAAAGCTCTATAATGGAGCAGACAGACATTACTCGTTCAGTTCTAAAAATGATGAGCAATGCTTAAGCTGAAAATAAGTCTGAGAATCACCTTCTCTTAAAGTCATTATTCTTTCCGCCTGGAGCTGTGTCTTAGGTTTGTTTCTTTTCTCTGTGACCCTTCTCTTTACCCTTTTCCATATGCCATACCCATGCGCAACCATACCACTCCTGCCTTCCCCTCCATCTGTATCCTCTTCAGAGCCAGCATTTCAGAGAGAAGAAATATACAAACCATTTATTCATTCATTCAGCCCTTTCCTGCCTCCTGCTTGTTTCCAAAAGGAGCAGGAAGCTATTTGTGCCTGGTGACTCACCATCAGATTTTACGAGGGGATTATGCTGAACATCACTGATTCACACACTCTCGGCTTTGTTGGAGGTCAATGTCTTGGCAGCATTCCCCTGTAAATACCGTACAAGTACCAAGTTGTTGATCTCGAGAGCTTTAAGTCACTTCTTCCTTCCATGGGTAGCGGCTGTGTGTCTTGTTCAGAACAGTTGCCAGCAGGGAACGAGGTGACAAATTCTGTCTCTGTATTGAATAGAGAAATTTCCTGACATTTACTTGATGCATGGGGGATTTTTACTTTTTTACTTAATTCAAAGAGCTGTTGAGGTAAACACATAAAATATGATTAGGTATTGCTCACGGCCTTTCACTTTGTAATTCTCCTCCCCTCTTACCACATGGTTGCTTTCTGCCCCTTTATAACTATTATCGCATTTTCTGTTGCCTTTCTTCAGGGTGCTAATCTTTAAGGTCCCTAAGCTTAAGAAGCTGTCAGCTCTTTGAAATCAGAGGGATTTTAATGAATTTAACAGACTACAGATTCCCAGCTGGGGATTTGCCATTGACTTGTTTGTATTTCTCTGACACTTTGTGCATCGTTACAGGCACACGCATGCGATGCAGCTGTAGTAAGCTTTGTATTCAGTAGCACATGGGGAGGTCCAAGAGGCAGACCTGCAACCAGTAACACAAATGCCTTTGCTTTCTTGGACTGTGCCAATGACGTAGCACTTAATTTCTTGTGGAATAAGCCACTGTACAGGTTGTACAAAAGATATTGAAAAGGAGAAGGTCAGTTGAAGGTTTACCAACAATGGAAAACAAGAAGCAGCCCACAAAGGTTGATATAAGTTTGAAGATTATCTTCTTTGTATTGTAGTTATTTTCAGACTTTAAAAAGGTTAACTTGCTTATTTTACTTTTAAAATGTTTTGAGAACCTTGAAATATTAAGATAGAAGAGCTGAAAGAAACTTTCCAGACTTGAATACGGGTTTCTGCCATCTGACACCCCCAGTCGGGCGACTCCTTGATTCCCATGTGTTGCTGTGCTCCTGCACAACATTTGCTCAGAGCCTTTCTATCTCCACTGGAAATACAGAGCTCCTTCAGATCTTGCTGGGAAGGCAAAGATCATCTGGCTTAGAAAGGGTCTCATATAAACAAGGTCTGCTGCCACGAGGCTTGCCACTGGGTACTGTGTTTTAGCTTGCTAATGGAGACTGCCAGGATGCTGTCCTGGTTTGAGCTAGGACAGAACCAATTTTCTTTTTAGTAGTTTTACTTCTCAGTTAAGTCTCCTCTAAGTAGCTGCACTTATTGAAATGAAAGCATGTTTTTCAGTCAGTGTCTGCTTCTAGGACTGATAATGCTCAATGTTTATAGTTATTGCAGGGGTAATGGTATGAGTGGTTTGCAGAAAGGCTCTTGCTTATACTTATTCTTACAGAAACCAAGTTCACTGCTTGGTTAGTCGAAACTTTTTGTGTGCTGGAAACAAAAGTGAGGAAAGGGGAGGAGCGGACAGGACAGGTGACCCAAAATTGGCCAAATGTTCATTCCATACATGTCATACCGGGTGTAAATCTGAGGGATCACGAGGGTCAATCCCTTTCTGTCCATGGTCGGTGTCCTGGGAGGTTTCCAACCCATAGGTCTCTTTCCCTTATTATTTTTCCTTTCCATTTCTGGGAAGGGAGAGGGGTTTCCAGAGAGCCTCTATAATTTGTTTAATTGCTGGCCCAGTGTTAAACCTTGACAGATGCCTGTGATGGAATAAGATGAAAAGCATCCTCCAAACTGTCCATCCAACCCCAGGTACGTGTATTTTTGAGTAGGGCTCGGTGTAGACACAGATCTTCCCCTTTCTCAATATCTAATATTCAGTCAATAAAGTCTCTGTACATAGGAGAATACTGACAAATGGATTATTATTCTTCCTTCTTCATGGCAATGGGGTTTTCCCTTTGTGATGTGTTTTCTTACAAAAGAATACAAATGTGCTTTGTAAGTTACATACCCTTCTGACATGCTTGCACAGAAAATTCATCCGTTACTAGAATATTGCTATTACTGTTGGATGTTTTACAGACTAGTATATAAAACATCTTTTTTTCCTAATACAGGGATGTTCAATCAGATGTGGAATTTATAACCATTTGTTCCATAAGCAAAGAAAATAATTAAGCTTTATTTTGTGTGCATTTGTTTTCTGTCTTATGTTATCTGCATCTTCCTATTACAAATATTGTTCCTTCTGCCTGTAGTCAGATTCTCTATCACAGTCTCATTGGAATATCTTCTCTATTCTACACCTGTTTTTTCCGGTTTTTCTTTGTGTTTTTTGGGGGGTTTTTTGTGTGTGGTTTTTTGTTTGCTTGTTTTTGTCTTGTTAATATTTTTTTCTTTTTTCTTCCCTCTCCTATCTCTGGGTGAACAGGATTCAGAAAGCATGTTGCTAGAAAAGAATGTACCTGGTACCAGCAGGTGGAATGACTGCAAGGCAAAAAAGATTAAGGCTGAGTTTTTCTTGCTCTTTTTTCCTGGGCATTCTTTCATTACTAGCATCTCTTTTCGCGACCTGTTCATCCTGAAACTTGTAGAAACCTCTCAACTTGGAGACTCATATCTGCATCCAATTCTGGAGAGTTTTCACTGGAAACTGGAAAAAAACCAGACAAACACCTTGTGAAAGGAGTGTTTCATCATTTTGTATTATCATGATTTAGTTGTTGCTGATATTTGATTAACCTGACATTAGAACTGTTCATTCGGGTGAACATATATTTCGTTGGAGAGAATCTGAGTGCCAAGATTTGCTCATGGTGTAAGTTTATTTAGGATAGTGAAGGAAACTGTAAAGAATTGCAGAGATTTTAGGAGATCGAGATAATGCCATACACAGAAGCCACTACCACGTGTGGCTCAGTGGTTCTGTCAAGTGGCTGGAGGCTGGGAAAAAGCTGGGTTATGCTTGGGGATCACTTATGTTACTGCCTGGGTGTTTGCTTTTGGCAGTGTTGGAAATGAGTCTGAGCTCCTTGAATGCCTTTCTGAGGCAGTATAGTACTCTTATGTTCCTGCAAACTTCTGAAAAGACAATGTGTTTAAAAAGCTGTTTCAAGCTTGACAAAGAACTAAGGAAAGGAAAAACATGAAAAAAAGAAAAATAAACAAACCACCCATGCATAAATTGTACTTGGGAAGAAACAACTATAATACAGAGAATTTATGATGTAGTTCATATTTATATGAAATAAAATGTGTAAGCCTGTATTTCTTATTAAGAAGTCTTCAGCTGTCTTGCTTCGGTGCGCTGTGCTCTGGTTTATAAAGGAAGATGTTAGCATCTTTGGGAGAATTAAATGTTTTCAGGTCACTGGGCAGGAAAATCTTTAGTTTGGCTGGATGTACAAAGTGAACTTCAGCACAGATTCCACAAGATGAGATTAAAATCATACACTTACAATTACTGCCTTTAGAAACTTCTGGAGAAACAAAATCTGTTATAAAAATGGTTTGTTTTGCCTGGAAGGAGATGATCATTAATGTTTGTTGACTTATCTTGGTCACCATCTAAAATATAAACACAGTTCTCTATCACTAGAGTGTCTGAAGAATTGCGAGTTAACTCTACTTGGAGGGAAAAGTCAGTGTGTTTCAGATCCCACCCTGTCAGCATTGTCACGTACTATCACAATTATAGACATAGTATTGATTTTTATCCATTTCATTAGCATATATTGAAACTAAACTCCACATAGGTAATCAATATTTCTCCTTTTTTATATCATACCTGTAGAGGCCAGTCTTGGAGCTAACCATAAGGTTACAGTTTTGATGTGTACTTCCTCATCAGCTGTGTTGAGCATCTCATTGTTTTCATTAATACATGGGTGATTTGCTTTAAAAGCAAATGTTTTGGGTTTTTTTTAGAAAGGAATGCACAAATCTAAGTAAAACACGTACATATGTATGTGTGTGTGTCCCGTCACTTATTCTTTGGAAACAAACACACAAATCTGTTTTGAGTGTATTCAAAACTCAGGCTATTTTTTCAAAATTCTATAATACTTTAAAAAAAGCTTAGAACTGATAAAATCTGCCAAACATCATCTCTATGGAAAGAATGTCTCTTGAGCAAAAAATATGTCTCAAACAAAATTTTGGAATTTTTCAAAAGTTGCCAGTTCCAACACACCACGTGCTCTGGAATGTGCCAGAATGAAATAAAAATCACTTTTTACAGGTAATCTGATTTAAAGGAAAGAAAAAAAAGACAATAAGTAGATTGTAGTTGTCAAATGAAATAACTGAAACAGTTTCTAGTATTCCACGGGGGTAACACAATCATAGCCAGTACTCCCCCCCCTCCCTGTACTCTTTTGATAACCAGTTGCAACAGAGGATCACAATTTTGTATTCTTGTAGGATTTGTTAAGAACACAAGTGTCCTGTTATTTTGTATAAAGCACAGTTATAAAGTTACATGGTTCTGTGGGTAGTATGAGATAACAATCAATAATAATAATAATGATAGAGGAATAAAGTTGTAACCGCAGAAGAGCATTGTGTTTTAATGAAAGCATCTTTCTTTGTTCTAATAAATTATTCTAATTGGTTTATTATAGAATTTTGAAATAGAACGTAGAAAAAGAATAGTGACCTGTCTTTTAAGCCTTCGCCAGCGTTGAAATAATTCTCCTCTCCAATGACTTAATTGTTAAGTGACAGCAAGTGCTGGATGTTTATACTCTTCTCCTTCAATAGTTGCCTATGTTGGAGGACAGGGTGAAAAGTAAGGTAGTATCTGTGAATACTCGTGAGAGTACATAGTACTGCTTGCTATTTAAACAGTGTTAAGACAGTTTCCTTTGCACACTGCCTGACCTCCTTAATGCAGGTGGAAATCTGACAGCCTGTCCATAGCAGGATGAGTGAGGCTTTGCTGCTGTGTTCACAGGGAGGTTTCAGAGCACGTGGGCCATATGGTGAACTCTTCAAGGCTCGTTACCAGGCAAGGAAATACAGTAAGCATTTGGGCTGGCTGTTCTGCAGCCCAAAATAGAGGGCTGCTTCTACAAAGCTGGTGAAGGGACTGGAAAACATGTCTTATGAGGAATGGCTGAGGGACCTGGGGTTGCTCGGTCTGGAGAAGAGGAGGCTCAGGGGGGACCTCATCACTTTCTACAACTCCCTGAAAGGAGGTTGGAGTGAGGCGGGGGTCGGTCTCTTCTGCTGTGCCCATAGTGAAAGGATGAGAGGAAACAGCTTTAAATTGCAGTAGGGGAGATTCAGATTAGACATTAGGAAAAATTTTGCCACTGTAAAGTTGATTAGATATTGGAATAGGCTGCCCAGGGAGGTGGTGGAGTCACCGTCCCTGGAGGTGTTCAAGAGGTGTCTGGATGTGGTGCTGGGTGATGTTGGTTAGTGGTGATGTAGGTAGGCGGTTGGACTGGGTGATCTTGAAGGTCTCTTCCAACCTTGATGGTTCTATGATTCTGGACTTTCCTCAAAGTATACATTTACAATGACTAAAACATTCTTTCTGGGTCTTTGGAAACAGAAAAAGTCCATTGGCATAGAAACCTATAGCCCGATTGCTTGGATTAGTTATGTTACAACCCCTGAGAGGTTGAGGGGTTGTTTTATTTTGACTGTACAAATATCACTGTCTCTTAAGCACAAGCATTTGTACCTGTTTCATCTGCAGAAAAGGTACAGGGTAAAGAGAAGTTTCAAAGGAAAGTGTTCTACTGAAGTCTAATAAGACTGAAAACTATGACTCTCTAATTCCTATTCTAATGAAAGAAAACAAGAATGATACGGTTCTTCGGACATCTTCCGAGAGTTTATGAAGTGATTATCCCTCCATATATAGCATATTCTTTCTTGCCTTTTGGAATCTTTTTTAATATCTGAAGGTTATTCTTTAGGTCGTAGCTTTTATAGGTTTAGTATGAGCCTTTAATCTCTCTTTAATGATTTTTGTGTGTGATTTATTCTCATAATTATTACTAATAAAGCTACGACTTAGCACAGTACGGTACATCCTTGCAGTATCAGAATTCTTTATCTTATTTGTTTGTATCTTGTTGGCAGAGAAAATACAGTCTGTCTCATTTCCCCCAAAAAAGGATCTTCCTAGACACTATAATAGCACAGAGCAAGAGTAATGTAGAAAAAGAAGATTCAGATTTGGCTAGCATCATTTTCATCACAGAAGCAGTGTTAATTTTGAGGGAGAAGGTTGATGATTTTTTTTTCCTTTTTTTTTTGCCTGGGGTTAAGTTACAATAAAAATTGTGCTAAGACAGTAATAAAAATAGATTTTCAAACATTGAATTTTATCACTCGTATAAAAATCAGTAATATAACTTTACTATCTGGAGTTTATATAATATGTACTTATACCTTAATAACAGAAGATATCTGCTGAACTAATTTACTCAGCAATTTAAAGAGCTGCATATATTGTGAACTGATGGATATTCCCTGTTACCTCAAAGCCTTTTGAACTTCATACATCTTATTCATTATAACGAAATTACTTGTTCCTTAGCAACTTTGCTATATGGTATTTTCACAGAAAAATAAATGTAATGAAACTTTCTAATTACTTTCTTCCCATCTCTTGTGATTTTCCTCCTACTTTCATGATGCTACTTCCAATACAATTCCTACAGCAATGAGAAGAAAATTTGCTGACTCAGCCTCTGGTATTTCTGGTGTCGTTATTTTTTTGGTCCCTCAGAGGAAAAAGCTCTGATAAATGTACCAGCTGGCTTCCTTTCCCAAGAGAGAGATTAATTTTCCTGGTTCCTACATTCCCTGATTTTTAAGCTTCCCTCTCCCCAAACCTGCCACCCTAACCAGTCAGCCTGTGAATTGCTTAGAGCATGACTAGCTAGCTTCAGGGTAAAACAACACTTCAAATGTTCGCTGACTCATCTGTGTACAAGGTCGGTGACGTCCAGTATTCACGCTTTTCAACTTCTTCCCAACTGGTTTTTAAAACTCTTTTTTTTCCTTCCAGTGATAACTGCACCATCATTTGAAAAGGACCCATATGTTTCTAGCTTAAACCTTTAACTGTAAGATCCCTGAGGATTTTGGCTGATGCTTGACAATACTGTTGTAAGTGCATAAATGCTGGCCATGCTGTAGTTGATAGTATGGCTTGGCAAAAAGCAGCATTGATGCACAGAGGAGTTGAGAGCTCAGCACCTCTTTTATTGCTAGTCAGCAGCACAGGATGTGAAGTTTTGGGAACATACTTGGGTATCCTGTGTATATCTGAAAGAAAAAGTACCAGGAAAGTTTGTCTTGCCAGTAATCTGCAAATCTTCCAATTTTGTAATAACCCACTTTCTTGCACTGCCCTTCCTGAATTTTCTTCAGTTTAGATGACACAGATGAGTTATTTTCTGTTCTGAAGTGCAACTTTTTGTTTTCCTTCTGAATGTATTTTTTGAGAATGGGAGCAGGGAGGAGGAATCAGCATTCACACCTGCATCTGTAGAATAAAACACTAGGCAAGATCTGGGGCCCCAGAGGAAGTCTTTAGAGCAACCAAGCACATGATCATAAGGGAATCACAATTTATGAACACTAGACAAACATGTAACATCAAAATCTGCCAAGTGAAGACAACTAATGCAACTAATATGAAGGCCAGGAATGGAAAGACAGTTGAACAGTTTTATTTATAAGGTCATGGTTATCATCAGCCTGTGCACTGCATCATGGTCAATTACTGACTGCTTGAATTACCTTATATAGTGAGAATTCATCCTGTAATCCATAGACTCTGAAATGGCTGATTTCTTTACCTCACATATTAAATTTTATCTTTACTGCCAAGAAACCAGGATTATTTTAATATTTCGTAACTCCAATTTGTACATATTTGCTGCACTGTGTTGGGTGTCCTACCTACCAGTGAAGAGGAAGATGAATGACATTTCTGAGGAGGTTCAAAACAGTCTGTCACCCCCTCAGTTATGAGTCCAAGTCCACCTTGCTGGTGTTGACGTGCATTACTGAGGAGGTACCATGAAGCTGTTCCAACCTCATTTCTCCTAGGCACGTATTATTACAATATAATATAGGTGGTATTTCAAGCTGTGTTTGTTTGGGTTTTTTTTCCAGAAGTGATGATATAGCTGACATATTTAGAGGTTTATTGTTAATTACCAGTTCATGAAAGGATTAGATTTGGGGGCACACCACATTGCTTCTGTGTGAGGGTAAGTTGACCAAGGGAATTGTGTTCTACTCTCAGGCTTCATCCACAGTAGATCTCAGATAGGGATTCTTTCCTGGATAATAAGCAATTTTCTTTTGATCTTGGTTTGGTTTTTTTTAAATGAACTTTTATTGCTAGATGGTAGAATATCTGCTTAAGCCATCAATTCTGACTTTATTCTCCTAGTGTATTCATATCTCACACAGGCAAAATGCAATGAAATAACAGTACAGAAAAAGTTGGGTTTGGTTTTAACTGTTGTGTAACACAACAGGCTGCACAGGAATTTCAGTAGTTCCCCCAAGTATTATTTGGTTCATAGAATATGAAGATACAAATACTTTTTCAAGCAATATCAATGGTTGTTCCCAGAATTTAAATGTGTTGAGAAGGAGTATTTTTGCATGTGACATCTTTCTGTTGCTGATATGGTAAAAATATTCTGGTGAGTCAGCCATTTTCTGCAAAATGGAAAAGAAATATGAAGCTATCCCTCTAGCATGAGAAGAAATAGGTAAAACGGGTATTTTTTCCATAAAGAGCTTAAACATGCAGACAAATATCAACGTAGCAATGTGAGGCTTCATGCAGATCTGAAGTAAATAGCCTAAATGAAGACCTAAATGAAGCCTAAATTGAATGGGAAGTTAGGATTAAAACATTCATTCAAATTATTCTAAAAAATACTTAACAGAAATAATAGACACCACTAGTGACTACATGGAATCCTACCTAAATTTCAAACCAAATTGACACTGTTCATCAGTAATTTATTAAAATTTTTATTTTTAAATTACATTAAAATAATTTTATATACATCATAGCGTTGAAGTGTTGAGGCAAATAACTTCAAATTAATTGCAAACACTGAATGAGGATGTAGTAGGGTGAGTGATCATTATGGAGGAAAAAACAAAAAGATGGAAGTGTAAATTATGTATCACAGTTTCACTTGCTCTACTACAAGCAGTATTCACTGTTCAGAGATCACAGATGGATAGTCCTTCCTTCCAGAGACAGAAAATCTATTGTTTGAAATGTTAGTATCAGCCAAGTCTTTGTGAAAATTCAGGTTTATTTATTTATTTATTTAAACAATCGCAGAATCACAGAATGTTAGGGGTTAGAAGAGACCTCAAAAGATCATCTAGTCCAACCCCCCTGCCAGAGCAGGACAACCTAGAGCAGGTCACACAGGAATGCATCCAGTCGGGATTTGAATGTCTCCAGAGAAGGAGACTCCACCACCTCTCTGGGCAGCTGTACCAGTGCTCTGTCACTCTTACAGTGAAAGAGTTCTTCCTTACGTTCACTTGGAACCTCCCATGTTTCAACTTGCACCCATTCCTCCTTGTCCTATCACTGGACAGCACTGCTTGTTGCCAGATGCACTTGTAATCAACTGGGCTCCAAATGCAACTTGTTTACATTTATTTTTTGGACCCTTTTTTATTTTGGAAAATAGCATTTTAATGGAAAATAGTGTTTGTTGTCCTCTGAGTAGTAAACTTTTCATTTCAAGCGTGAGCCTAATTAGTTACACTTTGAAAATAGGTCAGTGGCTAGTGGGATTTGTAAAAGGACTAAAAAGACGTTTATCGGTACTCATTAGACCTTGTGGTTATAAGATCTCACTGTTAAAACATACTTGAGAGTTTCAAGCAATAAATAATAAGTTACTCCACTCTTTTTAAATATTGCCTATTCATAATATTATACAAAGTTTGACTAAAACAACAGTTACAATAGTTACCAAGGGCCAAAATGTTTGGTCATTTGGATATGATCCAGTTTTGTTCATTATATGGGTACAAATGCATCCAGTTTCTCTTCCTGCTGTAAACAATTAATATATTGTTATACTTCGGTGTGTTATAATAATCAATTGGCATTTAGCGTGCCATTGATGCAAATCTTGTCATAACTAAATTAAGGAGAGGCTTTCATTTAAATAAAGAAAACTGTATAAATAGCAATCGGTTTGAATGTAGTCAATGATTTAAAACAAGCTGTATGTTGTGTTTTATCACGAAAGCTCTTTAGCACTTGTATGCCTTCACACAGTGAAGGAACACATCCTGGTTTGCACAGTGTGTAGCTGGCAGCACTGTTGAGTTTTGGTGTTTTGGTTTTGTTACTTTATACCAGGTGGGTTTGACTAATTTAAATAAAGAAAGAACAAGAGTCGAGAATTATGCTTAAAATTAGAGGTACAGGTACACAAAATATTTTCCTCTGTGATTCACTTTAATGAGCAAAATTTAATGTATCCAGCAACTAAATGTGTATCCAGTAGAAAATATGTATTTTGGCTCAGAGAGATGTGTAACAGTGGCAGTCACTGCATGAATGACCCGCACACCACTCTGCCCCTGCAGGCGAGCAGCACTGGGTCAGGCTTCTATAACCTGACCATAAGGGGTGTGCGAGGGATTCAGGAATTTTATCCTTACAAGCTGAGCCATTTGCAGTTAGATTGGACTTTTTTAGTTAGATTGGGCTTTTGCTGGTTGTGAAATACACACGAAATACCTGTGGTTTCTAATTAGTTTTCAGTGCCAGGTTGCTTGTTAGGAAAAGAAAATCTTTGCCTTTATTGAAATGACAGCTTAGATTTCGATAGAGAACAATGCTTGGAAACTACTTCTGTCAATAATGTTCACTTCCTTCAAAGCAACTTTTCTAGTTAATGAAATCAATTGCTGGTTTGTGTTCCATCTAGATACTTTTATATAGCTGCATAGGACACTCATGAAATCACCCTGTTTTAGAAGGGAGTTGGTGGTGAGACACACGTACAGTCTAAAACTGCCTCCATATTTCTGAGAAGCAAATCCAGGATAAAATTTTTGCTTCATCCTTGAAGTCTTTGTGTTCTACCAACCTCAGAACCTCTGCTCTCAGAGCAGGCTGTCCTTCGTGCTGGAGAGGCGGTTACTGGTGCCAGTGCTGGGACATGGCTGACCTCATGGCTGCAGGCATTTGGAGTCCCTGTGTAGTGCTCGTGCACAGGGACCACTGCTTTTCATTTAGTTACATGTGCGACTGTAATTTCAACCACGTGTTTTGTGTCCAGCAGTGAAGTTGCAAATAAACTCTTACTGTCCACCTGTGCCACTTAAGTGCTGGGAACAAATCAGGATTGGCTACAATGAGCAGATTTTTAGTTGTTTGCATGTCAGGTATTTTGTGAATACTACCTTATTTGGCTTTATGTGTACTCAAAAAAATATAATGATGCTTATCCTTGTAAGGTTTATTTTTCTTTGATATTCTTAAAGCATTTGAAAATGTCAGTCTCTTTATGGCTTTTAATTTTGTGGCCAGTAAAAATACCACAGGAAGGCCAAAACTTGTATTGTTTTGGCTCTGCAGATGTCTTCTTGAAGGATTAAGGCGATCCGCAGAATGTGTAAACACCATTTCAGCTTTTTAAATTGGTCACTAAGCATCCTTAAGAGCGGTTTGGCAATCTAGTCCTGCAAGATAAAGCCCTCAATCATATGACTGAATGGTGGTCAGGGGCTTCTGTTGTACTGCACAACAGAGATCCTTGAAATCTCATTCTGTATCTGATGAAAAGAGTGTTTTGGAACACTCCGCTATCAAAATGTCCCATGAAAGAGGAATCACTGTGCTGGGATCACATTTTCACTTTAGTCTTGACTTTGTTTTAGCCTAGGATTTGACATTAAATATAACTGAAATAAAAATATCTCTTTTGAGAGGAAATATTTAAATCTGAAACTATTGAAATGGGATGCTTAAAGAGTGGTAGAGCTCTCCCATCCTTTTTCCCTTTGAGCAAAAAATATCAAACCACCTAAAACCCAAAGAAACCCAAATTTGTCAAATTTTCTGTTCGAGCCCATGTCTCTGTTTAAGTGGCTGCACTTTCTAGGAATTTAGACAAACCATGAAAAAATGGTTCTGTAAATAATTTTTTTCAGGAAGCTCTATTAAGGATTCATTGGGAGAAAACACAGTTGCTGAAAATTGCTGATACTATATTTTATTCTGTGAAACTCCATCAGCCTTTACCTCGGTGCTATGCAGCTGCTTGGCCTGGAGCCTGCCTTTCTCTCCTTTCTGCCCATCATCCGTCTTCAAAAACAAACTTTGAGATCAGATCCTCAAATGAGCTTTGTATCACTCTCGCCTTCTTGTTTAGTAAAATAGAAACAAGGAATGAATAGGAATACATTGCTATTGATGGGTGATGGGTAGTCCTAGTTCTGCATGTGCTCCTAACCCAAGTTAAGCAGTGTACCTCATGTTAGAAGTGTTGGGGTTGTCAGCCACTTGCCAATGTATGTGCCAAGCTGCAGGCCCAGCCAGGCTGCCTGCTCACATGTGATGCTCTTTCCCATGATGCACCTTTGTAGATAATTTTGAGTGTGGATGTATTTTATACTTAGCTGAAAAGTGCGCTGTAAAGTCATATAATCATAGAATGGTTTGGCTTGGAAGGGACTTTAAAGATCATCTAGTTCCACCCCCCCGCCATAGTCAGGGACACTTTCTGCTAGACCAGGTTGCTCAAAGCTTCATCCAACATGGCCTTGAATACCTTTCCTGTAGGCCCCCTTCAGGTGCTGGAGGGGGTACTTCTCCAGGCTGAACAACCCCAACTCTCTCAGCCTGTCTTCATAAGAGTGATGCTCCAGCCCTCTGATCATCTTTGTGGCCCTCCTCTGGACTTCACTCCAAGAGCTCCATGTCCTTCTTGTATTGGGGACTCCAAAGCTGGTCATAGTACTCCAGGTGGGGTCTCATGAGAGTGAAGTAGAGGGGGAGAATCAGCTCCCTCAACCTGCTGGTCACACGTCTTGATGCAGGCCAGGATACTGTTGGCTTCCTGGGCTGCAAGCACACACTGACGTCTCATGTTGAACTTCTCATCAGCCAACATCCCCAAGTTCTTCTCCTCGGGGCTGTTCTCAGTCCATTCTCCACCCAGCATGTATTTTGCTTGAGTCCTGCACAAAAATGAAAATTAAATAGTCCTTGAAAATGTTATTTTGAGTAAAATGCTGGTGCATAAAACTATCAGCAGTAAACAATAATGAATAAAAGATATAAATGCTGAAAAGTCAGCTGAAAGCCAAAAAAGTATATGAGCAAAATGTATTGCAGTGGTTGTAAGAGAAGCTCTTGCTGGATGGTGATGGTGTTCAACAGGCTCTTTTCTAACTGTTTTTTAAAAAATGTGCTGTGAAGTGCGGTGAAATTGTATTTTAAATAAGGAACACTCAATTTTCACTGTTTCAATGTATGATTAACTTTTGTGTGCTTTGTTTTTTGTGTTTGTTTTTTCAAGATCTTGGTGGTTATGGCAAAAGCTTTCATCAGTGTACGGTATAATGAGCTACCACTCGGATGATTTACAGTCATCTGAAACATGATACACACTTCTCCTCTTCCTTGTCCATGGTAAGTTTTGTTCCTGTATATACCTATTAAATACCTATTAGAGAAGTAACTTAAAGTTTTCAGTGAACCTGCATTAGCTGTTGTTCCCATTGTTTTCATATGGACTAACCTAGAGTTGTTAATTTATGGAATACATAAAAACCAGTTCTCTTTCTTAAGCTATTTGAGAATGTTTTAAAAACTTCAAAAAATAACTGTACAAAATTTTTCTCTTTTGGATGATTTTGGAGCTGTGCAAAGATCCTGATACACAGCTTGAAAAGTTATCTTTCCTTTCAGCTTGAAAGCATCTTCACCTCTGTGTGAAGTGTATTAGTTCAAATTAGATTCCAGCCAAATGTTCCTTTTGGTATCACATGTACCACAACGTATTTAAGAACAAAATAACTGTAAGTATCTTACAAATATAATTCAAGGCAGAGGGGAAAAAAGTAAATTGGAGAAAATATTTAGAAAACAGAGTTTTCAGTTTTGTTTTTACACCGATTCTATGTTTTGTGCCTACAATTAATCTGATTATAGTATCTGTGAGCAATGTTAAGTATTGTATAAACAATAATACTAAAAGCAAGGCTCCTCATAGTATAACTATCACTCCTGATTTACAGTGTCCAGACATGCAATAATGAGATCCAAAGCACTAGTTGTTCATTTGGCTAAATGCATTGACAAACCAAATTTGGATATCCAAATGTTCCACTGACTGCTCTTTAACACACCAGAAATAGCAACCTAGTCTCCTGTGCAAATATCAGGTTAAGCATTTGAGGTTAAAATCCTCACTGTGTTGCTCTTCTCCTTATTAAGGATTTTGATATGGCTTTTATGCCAAAGTTTATTTGTGAATGGTATGGAATTTTCTGAAATAGTTGCTTAGCCATTGTTCAAATCTGTCTCTAAATGTTTGTTACCCTAAGTCTGTGTCTAGGGTTCATGTTAGAGAAGATATGACATGACAGCATGAAAGGCATATTTATTTTTCTATTCCTGTTCCAAATATCAAGAGTGCTTAGAAGTGTGTAGAAGTAGTGAGAAAAGCAAAGAAACGCAAGCATTGAGAATAGAAGAGGCAAATTAATGTCATTAGTCAAAGCCATTCTTATGATATGCTTAAGTACTGTAATGAACTAAGACAGACGCAAGAGTTTCCAGAGATGTGTTTGCACTTGATAATGGAAAGATGTGTTTAAATATTACCATACGAACAGATAAGAGATATTTACCGGCAAAACTGGTTGCTATTATTTTTGGTGGAAGTAGGTATTTACACAGTGAAATAGACACACACATATAGCACATCTTTTTCACCATTTGGAGGGTGTTTTCTGCCCACCTCTCTGTTACCGATTTCAGCTGGCTTTGCATTTCAAGAGACATACCTCCTAGTTACTATCCATACAACTGTGAAATGAGGGAGCCAGGTAAATAGCAAAGAAAACATCACCTCACTTGGTTCCACTGGCAAATTATTGAGGGGAAAAAAAAAGATATTGTTTGATGGGTTATCTAGCACCTGTTGATTCTGCAAGGCAGTTCCCCGGGTATTCAATGAGTTCTACATTGTTCCCTAAGCAGGCTTTTTATTTGCCGAATTAGCCAATTTGCTTCAAAGACTTGACCTTTTCTTTTCTCCTCTTTCTTATCAGCAATGTGCCATACATTTCTGAGCCTGTTTTTGCATCCTGAATGTGCACTGATTCATGATGAAGTAAGGGCTTAGTGACAAGCATGGTGGAAGAACTAAATTCTTTAAACAGAGAAAAAGATGTCTATCCCATATGTGTAAGCACTGCTGGATTTTATTTCCTTTTCCAAAGGTCTGCTACACCACATTCCCTGTATCCACCAACCTTAGAACAGAATCCAGTTCACAGTGTTTCCTTTGTGACCAAACTAAAAGAATATAGTGTGACGACATCTTGAATTGTGTAAGAAATGCTGTTTTACATTGCCATGGCAATTAAAAGAGCACTGCTTGCTTTGGCAGTCTTTTGGTCAGGATTGTTCCTCTTTGCTGTCGAACTCTTCAAGCAAAGAGGATGTGTGCATGAAAGGGCATCTTCATCCTCCCCTCACTATTGTATCCACTCAAGACTCATGTAGGCTCTCAAAAGCCCAGTGAGTTACCCCACTGCTTCTCTCTAACCAGATTAAAGCTAAGGTGGACATCAGGAAGTAACATGAATGTCACCACGCATGATGTGAAACCTTAGAGGATTTTCTACCTTTACTATGCTTACAAAATGGTCTCTTGAGACTAAATAAGCCTTACTTGTCAAATTCAAACTCTACAAGAGAAGAAACAATATTAAAAACAGTAATATACATTTAGAATCTGTAAAATAATGATGATGATAGTAGTTTCAGTTGGTTCCTAAATCCTATAGTCCATTAGCTAGACCAGAGAAACCTACTACAGAAAGATACATTAAGATGATGAAGTCAGGATCTTAGAGTATATGGTGGGAAGTGAGGAGAACTTGTATGGAAGGGAAATGGAATCTTTTACAAGGAAGGAGTACTGGAAATGTGAAATTGTACATGAGCCTGTAGTTACTGAGTGCCTTCTGTATCTTCATTCTGCATTGGACCAGCTGATATCAACTTTGGTAGTTTTTTGTGTCTGGAAAACAATCAGCTCCACTGAGATTAAAAAAACAACCAAATAAAAAAAACCCCCAAAACCAATAAAAATTGTCTCCTGTATATTGAGAAACTTCATATGGTATATTGAAAGGGTTGTTTTAAATATATTGGGTATGTAAAGCCAGCATAGGATGACAAAGAAGCAATAAAGAACAGAAGCCAGGTGTTGTTTAGGAGACATTTATGATAATTAAAAAGAGAATATATAAAACGTTAAAGGTCAGGACATCTACAAACAAGATAAGTGGTTCAGACCGTATGTTGTTATAAGAATAAGGAAGGAATTTTCAGTACATAATTGCATCAACTTACTTGGAAGACACACTGAAAACAAGTCTAGGAAGCTCAATAAAAAACCCTGTAGCAGGTATCCCAAAGTCCTTACCAGCTGTGTTTCCTGAGTGTTGTATAGTATAGACAACAACTTGTAGGGACAATATCAGCAACTGCTATGTAGTGTTACAGTTCTGTTACCTGACTTAAAGAAAGCAACAAGAAGGAAACATGGAGAAAATCTAGCCTTGGATCTCTACTTCTCAACGAGCTGTCAAAAACCATGTACCGAAATCTCCTATATCAACACCAAGTAATGGAAAGCTTGCATTTTGGATGTTTCCACTTCTGAACTCGTTTCAGCCTCTCTGTGCTGATGTGTAGCAGTTTACAGATAGTGTTGTAACCAAAGTGCTCCACTTTAACTGTAAATTATTAGTAAGTATTAAAACCAATCAATTTTTGTTGTTTCCATTGCTTTCTACTTGTCGTGGAAATTTAGTTCTGTACACTGCCACTGATTTTGCTTAGGGCGATGCTCCATCAGATTTCACACCAATGCATTCACTGAAGCTGGGCCTGTCCTGCCACGCCACTTGCTAGCCAGGCTGTCTGAACACATCATGGGCTTCATTTCAATGCCAGACTAAATGGCATAGCAGGTACACTGAGAGAATCAAAATGAAGCGTGCATTATTTATGGAAGTAATCACAATCCTACTGAGATATATCCTGAACTGAGGTGCCTGCAGCTAATAAACAGAAACAAAGGAATAACTTTTAGTGTTTGTCTTGAAAATTTCAGATTTGGAAGAATTTAAACTAGGTTTTTAATGCTGGCTCAATACATTCAAATAAAGCAAGAACTCCCCTTTGCCCTTTACTTTCATTTCTGCACACTTCTCTGCTTCATTTGCAAGCTGATATTATGATCCAGGACTGCACTATGTCAAAGAGTCTCAAACAAATTATGCCACAGAAGCTTCAAAACCTACAGAGAAACTGGTCTCAGAGTTAGGTATTGGTTAGAAGTCTCAGTAACCTCAGAGGCATTGCTGCAGATGTGTTGTCTAATGATTTTTCTATTAGTAGGGAATCTTGACTAACGATTCTATATCAGTGTGTCCTGATTGATGTGCTAGTCAATGGATCAGTGTGTCATTTTATTTCCTCTTAAACAGCGTCCTTCTAACGTGGGTGTGATAGGATTTGACTTTAAATGAACTGCTGCAAGCAATTTTTTTTATCTTAATGGAGACAGGAAAATATTTTCGCTTTCTATAGGTTGGAATTTGTGCATAATTTTCTTTGGGATTAATGAATTATTTGTGCCAAGTAACTACCTCTGTGGGCTTTTTGCATTTTTTTAGAAAAATAGTAAATCAGTGAAGATACTTGGAATGACAAGAGGCTCTGTGGTAACGTTACTGTTGTGTTTACATTCTATACTCTTTTAACTGCACCAGGCTCTTAAAGAAAGTGCTGGGTTTAAAGCTGCAGCAAACTTGCATGAGAATATATCCAATGAATTAATATTTAATTTTTAGCCTTTCTACTGTGCTAGCGTATAAAAAGCAGTGGCAGCCACTTTCTACAGAACGCTAAGGGCTTGCCAGTTTTGTTAGGGTAAAAAAAGCCACATGCAAACACTAGTAAACTGGTTATCTGTTTTTGTCCTTACTATGCTAATCTAGGGGTTTTTCCTTGTTAACAATTAGTTATATAAGAATATACTGTGAGTGCTTCAGATTTGTTTGCGTTTTTTATTCTCCTTCTATGAAGGTAAAGTTGACAATGCAAAACCAGGATATGTGGTACAGAACTACTCAACCCATTTATCAGTTTGCAGATGGGGAGATCCTGGAAAGCTGGAAGGGTTTGAATGGCATGCAGTCTAAGAGAGTCTTATCAGTGATCACCTGCCTTTGGTTCAATAGCAGCACCAGCTACTCCTCTCAACAAAGCCTTGCTGAGCTGCAGCAAATTAGTGCAAGTAACTCTGAGAGATCTTTTTGAAGGGAGAGATGACTTTATTTTTGATAATCTGTAATCGAGTTGATTCTACCCATTTGTGTTCACACACTGGCATACTCACAGCACTAAAATACGTGTCCGGGTGGTCTGTGTGCAAGTCTGGAGGCCAGGAGATGCTAGCACTTGCATCCTCACCACCTCTCTTGGGTTTCTCTTGGTTGGTGGTGACAAGTGAGTTTTGTGGAAGCTCTTTTGTATGATATAGGACCCAACGGTTGCTATATTTTGATTGTTCACTTCAGAATTTGGCTTACTTGAGCCTCTGTAAGTGTTGGACAAATCTGCTGCCCAGTACTTGTATGTTCTCCTTTCGTGTTTCTCAGTGTGGCTGGGCTGGCAGGAGGAGACACATGGCATCGCTGCATATGGAGTCTTCTTTCCTGCCTGCTTACAATTCTGACCTACACAGCAGCCTGGCTTACAGTATAATTAATTAAACTGTTTTAATTCTGGATACCTAGCTTTGGGAAAATATGCCAAATGCTTACTATGAAAATGGAGAACCTGGGATTACGCACCCAAAAATGTGCCTAGAAAATGGTACTTTGTTTCTTGTTAAGAAAAACTAAATATATCCCTCTTGTGTCTGGTGAACATTGACTGCCAGAGTCAAATGGTGCTTCTCATATCCCTGAGAAGCCTTGAATTTGTTAACTCCCAGGGTTTCTCGCAGAAAGGATTCAATAGGGACTTCTGAAAAAAAATATAATAAAAGAAGTATGCTACTTAGAGCAATCAGTAATTCTTTCTTTGTTCTTTCATAGCTAGCAGGCAAAGTTCTTCTCTGAATGCTTATTATTTCAGATTTTTTGGAGGTTTATGTTACATAAATATATATGTTGGAACTAAATTTTTATATGAGCATAATTCTGAAATAAACAAACTAATATTGAGATATTTAAAAGATACATGGCCCCAACTGTGGGAGAGGAAAGCAAGTCTTTGATAATCAGATTAAATAATATTTAAAAAAAGGAGTTTTAAAAAGACTGAATTACTCCTTTTATTTTTTTCCTCCAATCATCTAGATAATTAGAATACACATGAGTTTATAAAACCCAGAGACATGGTGACTGTAAGACCCTTGGGAGGTCTCCTCCCACTCCAGGCGAGCCCATTGCCCACTCAGATGAAGGCAGCCATGGCTCTGCCTCTGCTGGGGGTGGCTGCCCATACCCTCCGCTCCCCATCCCTATTTACAGTGGGGGTTATTCTGTGCCACAAACCCACCTTGGCATCTGGGGAATGTCATGACGTTCCTGCCAGCCCAAACCTCAAGATTTGGTCTTTCCCAGCTAGAGACCCTACCATCAGCCATGTCAGCACTCCTCCTAATTTACTGTCAGCTGGGTATTTGCCAGTTGGAACCGCTTTGGCAACCATCAGGTCACTGATAAAACCATTGAACAATACAGGCCACCAAAATTTACCTTTACAATGAGGTATAGATTAGTTTTTAATTTTATTTTTAAAAATTATTTTCAGCATACCAGTGTTATTGTAGAATTTTCCTAGTAGCAGAGAACTGTTATAAGGACGTGTCCCTGAATTAAGCATAATCATTTTATTCAAAAAGTAGCTTCTCAAAGCACAATCTAGAAAACAGGTAAGAATCACTGCAGTTCTGTGACTTGGAACTGAACAGATGCATGCGGCATATTCCATATCTCCTCTGACTTCCATTATTTTAGCCAGCATCAGCAATAGCAGAAATGGGGAAACTGGTAGTAAAGACATAGCCTCTGAAAAGCAATTTACACTTCTTGGCTGAGGGAAACAAAATCTAAGACTTTTGAAAGGACTAATGAAGTGTTTGAGAAGGGGAGGAATGAGATTCATAAGTTTAATTCATGCTGTTACAGCAGGCATCCACAGTTCAATTCTGCATTCATTGCTTTAAGATGAGCTCTATATTAAATCTGAGTAAATGTATTCAGAAATTTAGATAAGACTTCCCTCCCTCCTCCTTTTACTGTTGTCAATAGAACCATCTAGATGTTGGCAATTAGTTTGGAGAGATAACTCATTGAGATCAGAACTGTTGCTAGAAAACTAGATCAGTGCAGAATTTTACAAGTAGATCAGTTGTACTTTCTGATAGAGTAACTCCTTTTTGTAGATAACTATCAACTTGTCAGACCTTGTTTCTGACCAAAAAATAAGCAACTTAATCTTTAATATTCTCTGCTAATGTCTGCATTTCATAAAACCATGTAACATTTCCCATTATTTGCTTTCATCTCATTTTATTTGCCTTTGTACTATACTGTTTTCTACAACTTTTCATAAACGTGTCTTTTGATTGCATTTTATGAATTAGAGTGCATTTTACAGTGGTTTGTAGCAACTAATTTGTGCTATAATTTTCTGTGGGTAAGCCTTTCTCTTGGCAAATTTTAATTTTTCAGCTAAATTATTTGCTTAAATGCTGCAGTGAATAGAATTGGTATCAAAAGTAATTATTTGCCATGCTAATATTAAGGAAATAAAAATACTGATTATGAGTAAATGGTACCACTGGCTTGGTGAGACATGATATTTATTCTACGCATTAATATGTGCTGTTATACCTCAATGTTAATTTGCAGTAGGTATAATTGTCTTTTTTTTTTGTGTGGTGCGTATGTATGTCTATAGACATGCACACATATATGAAAAGATTGAGTAGTTTGAATTATACAGGGACACTCTAAAAAAGACAGTGTTTGGGGGGAAGAAAAAGAGGATCATCCTCCTGTGAGAGATGAGAAAACTTGGAAAGTAGTTTCTTTCCTTTAAAATAAAAAAAATTAACCCTATGCTATTTTTTAAAAAATTACATGCTTTATCTGTATTCTGGATCCATTACTGTGCATCTCTTATTACACAGATCTTTATAATAAAGGTGGATTCATCTGGTGTCTCTCAGTTGTCAGTGGGGAGAGGCAGGCAACTCCAGAAGGCAATTGCTCTCTTACATCTGTCTTCGATACTTATCTTAGAAGGGGGTATATTAGCCTCTGGAGTTGTCTCTGCATGCAATATTGTTATTTCCTATTTTAAAAACAGGCCAAGATAAGCATGAAGAGCTTAATGCTTCCTATAGTTCTTTTTATTTTGTTGGAGCTTTAGCAATTGTATCTCTGGAACGACTGCACTTTTTCAAGTAGATTCTACGTTTTAAGTACACAAAGGCTCTCTCGAAAGGATAGAAACTTCCAGGCTGGAAAATACGGTACTTTAACCACTGTTACTATGTAGAACAATAAAAAAAAAGGTGTTCAATTGTACTAGTATTTAATCCAAATTGGGGACAATTTTCTACTTCTGTTTGTTACTGGAAAAGAGTAATGTATATCAACAATACTTATTTATCTAGTTTGTGCAATATATTATCTCTTATATTGAATCCTGTGTTACCTCTTTCTAGAAAATCTGTCCTTGTTATTCTATTTGTTTGGGGTTTTTTCCATTTTTTCTGTTTTGGACAAGCTTGTTGCCTTTCATGTTGCCTGTACTAACTGAACTAATAAAAATCTTTGCCTCTGTTAGATTTTTTTTTTTGCCTTAGAGCAGACCAATTATAAAAATACAGCAATGCTTCAGTGTAGTGTTAAAGGACTTAATACTTACACAGTCCGAGTTTCATCTTCAGCCAAGTGAAGTTAATGGCTTGACTCTGTGTTATACAAGACCTTCTTGTGTAGTGCTAATTAATCAATGCCATGCATTAAGGATGAAACCTTTTGGATAAGAAATAACACCAAGGTTTCCACCATTTGTACTCATAAAAGTAAATGTGCCATTTGGGGTTATCCTGACCAGATTTCAGCTTGTATTACATCCTGTGTAATAACCTTCTTACTACATTTCAATTGCAGAGTCTGCCATTCTTCAGTTCTTAGATGTTTTGTCACTGGGCACAGTTGAGCAGCTGCTGTGTTCCCTCCTCCAGGTGACTTTGCTTCAAATGCTTGGAAAAAAATTATTCCACTTAGAAATAGGTAACATCACAGGAACATAGAAGAGGTGTTTAAAATATCTCATGGTCTACTTTTTCCTGCCTGAAAGATTGTTTATATTTTACATTAGAAGAAGGAGAGAATATTTTTCAAGTTAGGAAAAGAATTTAATTGTTTTATAGGCTACCCAGCTACATAGCCATTAAAAAGCAGCTGAAGGCTTTTGAGAAAGGATTTGTGGGTGTGATTATACTCAGGGGAGAGGAGGGAAGTGAAGGATCTGCCTCAAAGTGGGGAGTCCTGTGAGAATTGAGGCATCAGACAACCTCTCTAACAAGAGCCTGAAGCAACACATTAGCATCTAGAGCAGGTGATGCCGATGAGTCTGAAAAGCTCAGATTAAATGAATGCAGGTGTTGGTATTAGAAAATCAGGCCTCTAAAGAATAGTACTGGTAGCTACCAAGGGATTGTTCTTGCCAAAAGAAGTTTGGAGGTAATTTAAATTGCAGTGCAACTTGACTTTGTGTTGACTCCAAACAAGATCATACGATAGTCATGCGTATGATTTAGTTCTGAATGTGAGTCAGCTATGGAGCAGGAATACTCTTAGATTCCTTTTGTTTGGAAAATTTACATACTTGAGCTGATTTAAGCACGAGCTCACCATATTTGCTAAAGATCTAGTACAAATTATTAAAACCAGAAGAACTAGAGCCTAACCGAGGAGAAACTATTCAAAATAGATTGGTTTGGTTTGTTTTTTTTTAATGAGAAGTTTGCCAGTTCTCTGTCCTATGCACAATAATGTTGAACAACTCTTTCAAATAAATCGGTAAGTAGAAACCTTGGAGTGTATGTACAGGGCACTATTTAAGTCCTTTTTCAAGCATATTAACATTTTGAATAAACAAGATGGGTTATTCTTAAAAAAAGAAAGAAAAACAATAGCCTTTTGGGACTACTTATCCATTGTGTTTGGGTATCATCTAGTCGAACAAGACAGAGAAACTTTGGCCATTTTTAAAAGAATGGGCCTTTAGGAAGGGATGACTTCATTTCTGTGTTTAGAACTGACTGTTATCCAGTGCTCCCAGCTTTTTGTGGATGACAGATGAGAGAAAGAAGGAGCTTGTAACTCTGATGTCATTATGCATGTCTATAATCCTGACCATTTAAAAGATAAGGACTAATTCAGCTGTTACAGAGGAGTTATTGTTATTTCAGAGGCTAAATAATGCTGTCATATTATCGTCACTTCACTGTTATGAGACTGTTAACATTGGCTTCCTCCCTATTTGGTTAGTTTAAAGAAAGCTATAAACCTTGCTTGTAAACTGTGTTTTGCGTAGCTGCTTCTATAGCACATTTCTGTAAGCCGTATCCTTGTTGACAGAGTTTTTGAATGTTTGACTTTTATTTTTGCTCCTAGCGTTCTATGAATTTAGGATTGAATTCATGATCATAAGGTGTCTGATTACTGATAAGCCCCTAATTATTGTCTGATTCCCAGGCAGCATATTTACTAACTTACAGCAATATTTTGCCCGTCCCCATCAGTTCTTAGGAACTGAGAGATTCTAGGGATTTTTTGAAAACGGAGGTTTTTGTAAGTTTTCCAAACTCACATTAAAGTTTTCCAGCTTCCCAAAATAAGGTTAAATTCTGTGAATACTTTTTTCTCCCGCTATCTAAATCCATGCTGCTTTTTCAAGAAATTAATTTTAAAACTATATTGTTTTTCCCAAAAAGCAATTTTGTGTTATGCCAACTGAAACCAACAAAACATCACCTTTCCCCCTCATTTAATATGGGTAGTGATTGCAGTGCAACTAACCCATTATCCATGACTAGTTGTTACAGTGTGGGTCTTCACGTGCCACCAAATTTATGTGAGAAATTGGACTAAGCATAAGAAGAGCTTCAAAATTCCTCTACTGTGGTAAAAGAGTTATGCTCCCAAATATATGAGCACCTGTTGTAACCCACTACATTTCTGTAGACATCATACTCCCTCGACTCAGCTGAGAGCAGCATGGTGGTTGCTGTGTCCTGGCCAAACCTCATTAGGAAAACCCTGTCATTGCTCCAGAGTGTCTTGAGGTGGAGGAAAATAGAAGGGACAGACACTTGGGGCAACAAAAGGCGAGGATAAAACAAGGCTGGCCATCTTGAAACTGGCATTGCACAGCAGTAGCTAAGATTGAGGTTTCAAAGGGAAGCCCCATGGCAGAGTATCATTTTATGACTCTGGGACTTGCTGCTGTACAGGTGTGAAATACTGCAGTTAAAGAAATCATTTACAAGTTAAAGAAGCAGACTTTTCCAGGAGGTTACTTCGCTTCTGTGATAATTATAGAAAGTTTGCAGTCTCTTAAGATTCTGCAGATCCCTGAGATCTGGGCAAAACATGTCTCATGACCCACCTTGATGAGTGATAAAGTAGCATGATGTCTATATAGCCCCCACTGCAGGTGTGGGGCTTGTCCTCTACTTACAGTGTAAATGGATAAATTAAAATTCGTAATCCAGGAAAAGGTGAGGTTAGTTTAAGACATCTGTGACATGGTAGGAAAAGACCAGCAAGTCAGTTTAGTAGCTAGTTTGTGTGCTCTTACACATATTGGAGGTATAAAGAAAATGGAGCAGAAATCGGTAATAATGAGAGAGGAGGGGAGAGGCAGAAGGGGGATTGCAAAGAGAGGAAGAGAAAGTGCGTATGTAGTCTGAAATAAAATATTTTCTGTTTGGAAGTTGGAAAGTTTCTGCTGCTCAAGACTTTCTAGTGCTTGCCTCTCAGGGTGGGAGTGCTTCTTTGGAAATGTGTTCCTTAGAAAGTAGGTCACTGAGCTTCTGTCACCGTGGTGTTTTGTTTAGGAGGGAAAGGGGAAAATGAAAATAATTTACTAGCAATGCTTGAGAACTGTCACCATCTACTCCTTGACAGAATGCAGATGACAGTAAGCGGTGTGTTAGGGTAGAAGTTAGATTAGCAGTATTAATTAGCTGTCTGAGCTCTCTGTTTATTGTTTTTTCCTGCTGCGAGTCTTTTTGAAACACATCTTGCGGGTCACACAAAATACAATCAAAGCAGTTGGCTCTACTGTAGGTATCTGCTTATCTCTGTTTTATAATCTGCTTGTTCAAATGTACAGACTGCTCAGTTTAACTCTGGTTAATCTGGCCCACAGTGGTATGTTTGTGTCAACTTTTTTGTGTTTCAACATGGAGATTTTATCATTTAATTTGAAAAGTAAAAAGTATGTGGATTAATGCTGACTGCTACAGGAGTGATTTTCAGGACTTTAAATGGAGGAGAAACTGGCAGTATGTAAAACTGTAAATTCATCAAGATTTAGATCAAATGGGTAACGTGGAGATATTTTTGAATTACACAGCTATTCAGCAATTTCTTTAGTAGAAGTCTGTAAATATGTACCTTATAATTCCATCTTTGAACCATGTCTAGTTTGATCTAGGCTAATGATGTTTTCAGTAGGGTCAGGAGAGCAGTTATTAACCTTAGTAAGGTGTTTTGGACTTGGATCAGTTGAAAATCAGACTGAATGTCACCTTTTTCCTTGAAATGAATTATTCTCATACTGCTTGCAGAAGGAATTACAGCAATGTGTAGTGGAAGGCATGATACGATGTAACATCTAGCACTTGCCTGTGTCCACATGCACTGAAATCTCTGCCTGTCCCAGCACTAAGCAAAATGAATTCATGGTGACACCATGCATCAGCGATGCTGCTGACGTGCTTGATTATCTTTCCTCAGTCCTCCACCTCCTTGCTTTTCTTCAGAGCTTGGGATCAGCTGTCTGCTGGTGTCCCAGCCCAAAATCTGATCCTCCGCTGCAGTGACAGGTACAGCTGTGTTCCCCCAGCAGTGGCAGCAGGACTGGAAGCCAGTCCTGAGCTGTGCCGTGCCAGTGTGGCTCAGTGCAGAGCTCCAACAGAAGAGGTTAAACGGTGCCTTGAAGGCATCATTCCTAACCTAGAGGGGGGTGCCTGGCCTGTGTCTCCCAAGCACTGGCAGCACAGAGGGGATGTTGTCCAGGCTTAGTACTGCTTCGCAGTGCAGCTCCCATCCTGCTGTTTGCCAACAGCACCTGATTGCTCATGTCCCTTTGCTCCTCAGTTTGTTCAGAGCCCTCCCTTGTTGGTGGGAAAGGGGCAAATTTTTCAGTGGTGACAGTGAAGTAGTTACTTCAAGTATTCCTCCCCCTCTATTCTGCCTTGGTGAGGCCACANGTCTCTTTAGCTTGGAGAAAAGGAGACTGAGGGGTGACCTCATCCATGGTTACAAATATGGAAAGGGTGAGGGTCAGGACGATGGAGCCAAGCTTTTTACAGTGATGACCAATGATAGGACAAGGGGCAATGGTTGCAAACTGGAGCATAGGAGGTTCCATGTGAATATCAGGAGAAACTTTTTCACTGTGAGAGTGCCAGAGCACTGGACCAGGCTGCCCAGAGAGGTTGTGGAGTCTCCTTGGCTGGAGACATTCAAACCCCGCCTGGATGCGTTCCTGTGTGATGGACTCTGGGTGACCCTGCTCTGGCAGGGGGGTTGGACTGGATGATCCTTCGAGGTCCCTTCCAACCCCTAGAATTCTGTAATTCTGTGATTCTTTGTAAGTCCTGACTGGGCTTGGTTTTGTTACCAAATTTAGCAAAATAATGATTAAATTTACATCCAAATGAGGTTTACAGTGGGCTTCAATACAAACAAAAATTTACTCTTTTTAATTTATTTTTTTGAAATGGACCTCTTCAATATTTAATTAGTTCTGTAGGAAGGTATGAATAAGCTCTGATTACTTGATTATGCCTCTGCTTTATCTGTGGCTCTGCCTGTATTGAGGCCTTTTCAGTCACTACAGCGCTTGTTTCTTCTTGCTTGTGAAAGAGATTGCAGGTTGTGTTTCCCCCCTATTTACTGATGTATTTATTTATGGATTCAAGACAGATTATTGTTTTCTTCGTTGCCACCAGTTGCTTTCCAAACTGTTTTGGCTTTTATTGAGATGATGGTGCTGTTTTGGGAGGTTTTATTATTTTGTTGGTTTTTTTTCCTCTCCTGATCATCCTTGAAAGAGAATAATGAAGATCAGCCCTCATTAGAAGGTAATTTTTACACAAGACCAAATAGTATAAACTAAGTGTAAATGTTGTTTAGGAGTTAGAAGTGAAACTCTTAATAATTAGGGCAGATAGATTCTGCAGCATCTCTGAAATATAAATAACGAATTTAAGAAATCTATTACGTGGCTCACATGACCCTTTGATATTGAGCACTTCAGTGTCTGAAACTCACCTTACTAGTGCCACACATATACATTCAGTGGTTCACAGGAACAGAGCAGCTTTTAGAAGCCTAACTGCTTCTGTATTTTATCAGAGCCCCATAAAAGACATGGTGGCATAGCAACATAACAGGACTGCTTCATTGTCAGCGAAATCTAATCGGGTATGAAGAACTGCATTGTTTATACATATGGGATCCCCTTTAAAACAAGCAAATACAGAGCTTTCTATCTGCAGCTTTTCTACAGAGCAGCCACTGGCATCAGGAAAAGCAGAACAGGTAGTGTGGTACCTTGAGCTGAGTCTTGTTCTACAGGCTGTCAGGGCTCAGTAATCTGTTGTGTTGACAATAACTGATGGAGTTAAGCACCACAGGGTAGGGCCAGGAAGGCAGCACTGGGGGAAGTATATTGAAATCATCCTTCCGAATGGGGTAAACTGCTGGAGTGACAGAAATGGCTGGGAATGTTTCAGTGCCTGAAAGGTATGTTCCAAGAGTCTTGGCACAAAATAATGAACAGACCTGGGTGTTAAAATATATTAAGAAATGCTTTTTCTTACAGCTTTGAAGCACTCTTGCATCTGACAAAAACCTTCATGGGATTGATAAGTATCCCTCTCCTGCTTGTGCCTGCCCTTGTACAGGCTGTTTCCCTTCTCCTCAGTTAATCCTGCACTTAATCATGAAGCTGAGTGCACTTATGACGTTGTTCTTTTTCTCTTTATTTATTGATTGTGCCCTGTATTTAAATCCTCCCCTTCTCTTCTCCCCATCCAGTTATTTTCTCGAACTCTGAAACGTTTAAGATTTATTTTTAACCTGAAGTCTCTGTTTTCCCACTTGATGATTTGTCAGATTCTGAACTCTAGCCACTCCTACAGCCGTGGCAAAAGATAATTTCTCTATAGCAAGAGACTGCCAGTTGAATGCAATCTATAGGGGCAATTCATTAATTTGCTCATTAGCTTATCTTTCATCATGATGAGGCACATACAAATTATTCCGTCTGCCTTTGCCGTGTTCTTTCTCACATCTGGAGGCTGTACTTGCATGCCTTGAGCTTACTGCATGGCAGCTCTTTCTTTCTCAACAGGTCAGGCTCTGCAGTGACTGAAACCAGTGAAAGCTTTTCTAATTAGACTTTTCCTTCTTCTGTAAACTTTATGTTTTAATACAATGGTGTTGAAGGAGTTGAGGCACTCTCAGCTGCAGTGGTGGAAGCATTACAATGTAATGTGCTACAAAATCAAGAACAGTATGTTGTTGATCTGTTAGCTTAGAGTTCCTATTCTCTAAAGTTTTAAAATGTAATTGATACAACAATTTGCGAAGATATCCTAGCACTGCTTTACAGAGCTATGACAGACTGCATTATAAAATACTTACTGAAGGAAGGGGATTATTTATTATCTCATCCCTCTAGGCTGATAACCAGTGCAGAGGTTGTCACTCAAAATACAGATTACAGTATGTAACAAAAATTATTTGAATTGTTTCAGATGTGTTTGATCGAGAGATATAAAATATGCTAACATTAATTTGTGATCTTGAAATTAAAAACAGATCTGTTTTCAAATAAAAGGGGTGCATTATGGAAGATTCACATTTCAGAATATCTGATCATAATAATAGGATATAATAATTTCATTTTTCTCATCTGAAAAATAAATTAATGTTTTGGTACACAAGTGGTCTTGATTTATTTTTATGTATCTATTTTTTAAATCCTATCCTAGGACCACTGAGTCTGCAGCAATTTTCTGTACTCTGCAAATGCAACTTTTGTTTTGTCTGCAGCTTGACACAGTGTAGTTTTAACACTGAAACGTTATTAGCATTTTCAGAGGAATAATTCACGCAGTTCTACTGCTTATGTCACTGTCAAAAGAGAAAGAAATTTGCCAGACCTGGGTAGCTGTTGAAAGGCAGTGTAAGCTTGAGCAACTTTGTGAAGGCTGCTTGTGTCCTTTATGGTGCACAACCCTGCCTGCCGGACAAGAATTGAGGAGATCCTTCATGTTTCAGTTTCTGCCTTGCTTTTTGGTTTTGGTGGCAATGGATGATATTGCTGAACTTCCCTTTGAATGCTCACAGTACTTTCTGCAAAACCATTTTCTCATGCTTTGCCCATTTAGGGATGTATCTGAGCCACGAGCGGGCTGGGGGATCTCTCTGACCCTATTAACGTGCCGTAGAACAACTTGTCTACTAGGATGGATTTACCTGGCCCAATGTGTTACTTTTAAATTGTGCTTTGCTCTTACTTTTAAGATAGCTTCACATTTTTTGGGCATAATCCGGCTCTTTCCGTACTGCAACTTTTTCTCTGAATTTCAGTGGAACCACTTGTGTGTTTAAAATAAAGCATGTGCCTAAGTGCTCTGGTGGCGGGGGGCCAGAGCACTCAACACATTGCAGGGCTGAGCCCTAAGTGTGTGCTGCTCTAATATATAGTCTTCTCTAGCCCAGGATAAATCAGGATTAACTCTATAGGGGATGTCATGGTACTGTGAGGATTTGGAAAACACCTCTACTCGATACATGGAGTGTAGCTACCAAATACAAGTGCAAAAGAAGCAATGCTTCTGGCGTAATGCTTTTTGAAGTTGTCATCAAGTGAGATGCTTTTTTGTGGCTAATGAATTGGTCAGTTAATTTTCTCATCACCGTGTTCAAACTTGTTCCTACTGTTGAACGCTCCTCTTGTCGTTTCACATGTTGTTGGAGATGGCATTAACTTAACGTTCTTTCCTGTTATAAGGGTTTTAAATGCCTTCACGCTAATATCGATTAAATGGGATTTGGGGTTTAATCTGTGCATAGAGTGGGTTATTGCTGCTGAGGAAGCAGAGGGAGGCAGGTAGGAAATCTCCATTCTCTGCCTTTTATTCCCATTAGACCACAGAGGCGTTCCAGGGTCCTTATCAGCAAAGCTGTTTATGTGCTTTTTTCAATGGTAATAGTGGCATAAAGTTGATATAGTTAAGTCATGCATTTTGGAAGTATTATTTGATAACTATGTGATCTCATGCATATTCTATTTTTCTATCAATTTCTATGAGGGAACTTTTTCTGTTTGGAGGGTAATTGAAAGACATACTTTTTTAGTGCCTCTCATTTGTATAAAAATCTGGATAAATTTGCTTTTGATAAGATACTTAAAGACAGAAAATAAGAGGTGAAGGGTGATGTTAACTTAGTATATGGTTAAATTCTGTTTAGTTATTGCACTCTGGGTGACTGGTTCTGTACTTCAGTTAGTTGTCTGATTTATTCTTTTTCTGCTTTTATTTTTCTTAATTTCTTATTTTTAGTCAACTAGTTTTACATATACTGTTATGCAGCATACTGAAGAAGTTTTTTTCAGCTGTTAGTATCCAGAGGATATTTCTTCCCTTATGCTTGCCAGTGCCGACCTGTTTCAAACCTGACTGGGCTGAATAGATTACCTCCAGTGCTAAGGAATCTTGGGGGAAATATTTAAAATGCTACACAATCAAAATTCAGGAATTGTTTACTGAGTCAGTAGGGCATGGAAAAGGGGCAAGTGGCTTTCCAGTCCCCTGAGGGGAATCTCTTGGCTTGGTGACAGAAGATGAAATTGTGAGTGTAGGACAACAAAAATATAATAGAAGTGTATGGTGCTAGGAAAGCTTAAAAATATGTAAGCTAAAATATATAAACAAAGGGCTGCAAGTGGGCCTGGAGCTGGGAGTTGCAGTATGTGACATGGAAGAGGGCCACAGCTGAACATACAGAGTTTTGAGGATTTTCAGAAAAAAGCTTAAACCAACCGGCCAACCAGAAGTCCTGCAGTCTCAGCTGTGGTGATGGAGAGGTATAAATAATCACAGAATCACACAGAATCACAGAATGTTAGGGGTTGGAAGGGACCTTGAAAGATTATCTAGTCCAACCCCCCTGCCAGAGCAGGACAGCCTAGAGCAGGTCACACAGGAACGCATCCAGGCGGGGTTTGAATGTCTCCAGCCAAGGAGACTCCACCACCTCTCTGGGCAGCCTGGTCCAGTGCTCTCTCACTCTCACAGTGAAAAAGTTCTTCCTTTTGTTCACTTGGAACCTCCCATGTTCCAACTTGCACCCCTTCCCCCTTGTCCTATCGCAGGACATCACTGAGAAGAGCCTGGCTCCATCGTCCTGCCCCTCACCCTTTACATATTTGTAACCATGGATGAGGTC
>VZRW01011122.1:332291-571064 GCA_013398125.1 Aegotheles bennettii
ACTTGCCCTTGTTGAATTTCATTAAGTTTCTCCCCGCCCAACTCTCCAGCCTGTCCAGGTCTCTTTGAATGGCAGCACAACCTTCTGGTGTGTCAGCCACTCCTCCCAGCTTAGTGTCATCTGCAAACGTGCTGAAGGTACACTCTGTGCCCTCATCCAGGTCGTTGATGAAAATATTGAATAGTACAGGTCCCAGTACTGACCCCTAAGGGACTCCACTGGTCACGGCCCTCCAACTGAATTCCATCCCATTGACCACAACTCTCTGACTTCTTCCTTTCAACCAGTTCACAATCCACCTCACTACCTGACCCTCCAGACCACACTTCCTCGGTTCAGCTGCAGGAATGCTGTGGGAGACAGTGTCAAATGCCTTACTGAAATCAAGAGACACCACATCTACTCCTCTACCATCATCTATCCACCTAGTTACCTCCTCATAGAAGGCTATTAGGTTGATCAAACATGACTTCCCTTTGGTAAATCCATATTGACTGCTCCTAATGAACCTCTTATCCTCAATATGCCTGGAATACTGAAAACACACTAGCAATTCAGAGTGCTTCCAATGGGTTCTCTGTATAAGAATCAGAGCTGGTTTTTGTTCTGTGTAGGGGGCTGTTTTCCCCCCTGCTGCAATTAGAGTTCAGTCCTCAAATGAACTTCCATACGGTCAAACATTTTGGTTTATGACACTTGCATTGGCTACTGTAGCGAGCTGATGTAAAGTGGCTCAACACTGTTTATTCCCCGACCTATTGCAATTGGTTATTTCTGAGCAAGTTTAATTGTGTGTTTCTAGTCAAAACATATGCTGGCATCTGCTAAGTGCAAAGTGCTTCTGGTGAATGAAAATAAACAGAGCCTATGGTTTGCCTCTTTTCTTCAGATATTCTAGGCAGTGAAATAACTGCTAAATCAGGTTTTGAGCTTTTTTGTATCCTCTCCAACATTTTGTACTTGCCAATCATACCTATTTCTCCAGAGTAATTCTGAAACCTATTATTTGCCTTTTTCTCCCTCTGTTCCTTTTTTTTTAGCAGAAATAAAATCCCTTTTCTCTACAATTTTCTTTATTTTCACTGAATTTGTGGGGAAAAAAGGTCACATACAAGGAGTACAGTGGTCTTTAGAGAAAACTTGTATTGTAGAGTGCCAATAAAAATGGAGGATGAAGAAAAATGGTCCAAAATCTAAAATAGGCAAAAGGTCCAAAAAGGTATTTATTAGACATTATGCTGCTTGATGGATATATGTGACTGGTGTGTTTGACAAAATCTGTAGGTAGTGAGGTAACAGAGAAACACATTCCTGTGTCTAGGGAGATCTTCCTGTATGCTATTCAGACAATACTTAAATAATGTTTAAAAGGCGTTATAGTCAACGTGAAAAGAAGTTGGCATAGAAGTATGCAGAAAACAAAACAGCTAATTTTGTTATGCTCAGATCTTTGAACTTTTCGGGGGAAAACAAAGAAACAAAGGCTACTTTAAAGTGGAAAGGACCTCCTGGAGGTACCTTGTGCAGTCCACTGGTCAAATCAGGGCTCACCTCATAGTTCAACTGGCCTGTGCCGTGAGCCTTGGTCACTCAGGTTTTGAAAACATCCAAAAGTGGGGCTTTCTAGCCTGCTTGGACTTTGGTGTTGCCTTTGCTCAGTATCCTGGTCCCAGCATGGTGTCACTGTGTTCCCCTGGCTACCAGCATGTCCAGGAGGCAAACTTATGAGTCAGCTTCTGCCTGTAGAGAACCATGTGAAAGATGTGAGATGGAGAGTACAGAGCTTTTTAGCAGAAAAACAGGACCTCAGGGATAAGAGAACAAAAATGCTCCTTTAAGATTTGAAAAGTAGCTGAAACAAACAGATTTTTTCTGGTAACAAGTGCTGTTGCTGGAAGGAGTACACTGCTACTTTACTAGAAAGCAATGCTTGCATTTTTCAAAGGGGAAACACTTTCATACTCTTTAATTATGACGGAGGTGAAGAGCTTTCTAAAGAGCAAAATCTTTGCAGAATACCATAAATTGTGCTAAGTGATGCCTTTCAAGATTGCAATAAAATATGGCTATGTAGAGCATGTCTCCATTTTCATTAGTAGTACGTCTTTACTAAGTGGGTTATCACTGCCAATAAACAGAAATTGCTCTGTTACAAGCCACTGTAACTCACTGTGGTGCTAAAATATATTTCTTTCTTACTGAACTACCCTCAAACATCCTACAGGATATTTTAGGATACATGGTACTGCAGTAGTGGTTTTATATAATATAGGGAAATAATAAGCTTTTTCACTTTGCGTTGATGTTCATGATTTAAAAAGTCAATATTTATTGTCATTAAAGGCTATGTTGTCAAGAAAGACTAAGCTGATGTTTGTGGATATAAGTAATTCTACAAAAGACTGATTAGGAGGATTACCAATTGCCTTCTTTTTATGTAGCATAATGACAGACTTCAGATGTGTTTTCCACTAAGCTCCCTTTGAAGGAGCTCAGCAACCACAGAATAATGATGTCAGAATGCAGTTTGTGTTTCCACTCGATTAGCTCATGTCACTTTTGTCTCTTCTGAATTTGCTTTAAAATCCTGCTAAATCCTTCCATTGCTCTGTATGTGCCTCATCCCATTCTGTCAAATCGTAAGGGATGACGCTTGTGAAAGCATCTTACTGAGTCATCTGGAGCATCTCTGGGGTTTCTCTGGCTGTAGCATGGCAGTGCACTGAGCCCAGGGAGCACAGGGCTGATGGCAGGCAAAGGCACATCCCTCAGAGGGAAGAGGGCTGCCCCCAGGTGACATCCCTCCTTGGGGGCCACCAGGCAAAGCCTCTAGTCATGTAGGAGCAGATTATTATACTGTGTGGCCACCTAAATGCACGATCACAGCCAAGGTCTCCTTTTGCAGTTGAGCAGGTTACGGTTCTTGTATGTTCATCAATGGCTCTAAGTCTTCTGTTTTTTCCTTTATGGTGATTCTGGATGATCTGCTCACCTCCAGAAGGAGAAGTATGGGTGTGTGATAGAGGAGAGAAGAGAAAAATCTTGTTTAAGGTGTGGAGTGATACTAGACATGCGATTGTGAAGAGATACCTCACTGAAGTTTGAGAGTCTTGACTAAGTGCAAACCTTAGATGAAGTGGCTTTGTATTTGATCAAGTCCTTGTGCTGTGGCTATTTTACAGTTTTATGCTTTTCCTTTTGTTCAATAAAATAACACTAAAATCTAAACCAAAATAAAAATAATAATAATAATAAAAAAATCTACCCTCTAGAATATTGTTCCAGGCAGCAAAAAAGGGACAGATAATATTAAGTAGCAGCACTTAAAGTTTCCTTTGTTTTCTGCAGGCTCCTGTGTTTTTATGTCTTTCATTGCTATTTCTCTATGAGAATAATAGGCATAAAAAATTTGTAACAATGTATCAGCAGCTTGTTCTGATTTCTGTCTACTAAGGATGTGTCCTCTAGCAGGTGTTTGGGGGAATAAAACCAAAGAAGTAATTTGGATAATTTACGTAATATTTCTCATAGTAAATCTCTTCTAAGTGAGGCAAAATCACTAATAGAGACAGTTATCTTTAATAACAGTTAGTCTAACGACAATCTAGAATTAAGCTATTTTATCCTTTGATAAGTCACCTGTAATTGTTCACACAGTGCTGTGTCCTAGTTTGTCATTTTCTGCTGCAAAACAGTTAAGTATTGATGAAGTGGTGACTGCTTATAAAGCCTTTTCATGGCATGCTGTCTTTAATGAGTGTCTTGCAGTCTGCAGCTGGGATCAGGATAATATATTGCCTGTGACTAAGCATTATGGAAATTTCAGACTTGCTTAAGATCAAAGAATTTGAAGCTTTTAACTCTGTGCATGATTATTACCTTAGTTGATTATAGACATACGTACACATTCACGTTACATAGAGCTCAGTTCATAAATCACACTTAAATGAGGTTACTGAGCAGGAACTTGGTCATCCAGCACAAAAATTTCCTGATTCCTTGGTGCAGGATAGCTCAGAAATGGAGAGCTGGCGTGGCAGCACTCCAGCCTCCTGCCTGAACTTTCCGTTCGTGTCGAGCAATGCAGAAAATGGCTCAGGTCTCTTACAACTTGGAGTGTTACAGTAGAGAGGCCGTATAGGAAACACTTAAGACCTAGGAATTGGTTACAGGAGCACTGCTGCAGTCTGTTCTGGAAGAAGGGAAGAAGTGCCCATATGCTTGGGTAAAAGTGAAAAGGAGTGAGTAGGAAGAAGTATTCAGCTCAGTGAAGCTCCTACAGATGAAGCCTCCCTGTCTTTGTGTAGTGATTTGTATATTTGACAACACTCCATAACAATTCTCAAAAGAAGAGTTGGAGGAACTTGATAGATCGTTTCTATTATAGAGCAAGGAAACCCGTGAGAGAGATGCAAAATCGCTGTCCCAGGACAGAGAAGAAGTCTGGATACAAACACCCCCTCTCCTGAGATGCATGGGGCCAGCCAGGGTTTGCAGCCCAGCAATGAGCACTTCACCTCCTGAGGCTCTGCAGCCCCCAACCTTGGGCAGCCACAGGCTGACCTAGGCGCCCGCTGCTTCTCCTCCCCCAAACTCCCTGGGGATGCCTTCGCTCAGGGGCAGCCTGACACAGCTGCTTGGCGTGATGTGTTGAAGTTGTCTGAGGAAGGCAAAGGAGCTATCATAAATAAAGTCAGGCTCAGAGGGAAGCCTGGAGCCTGTTCTTCACATTCTCGTTGCAGAAAACAGTAGCTCCTTGGCCCTCCTACCTCTGAAGAGTTGGGCTGACAAGTACAAACGATGCTCTCTCGCATCCTTTTCTCATCCCTCACCTCTGCTGCAGCCCTCTTCATCAGTCAAAGGTAATCTTGCAACCATACATTTAAAAAACAAAAGCAAAATTTGTCATTTAACTCCTGTTTAGTCTCCCTGCTCCAGCTTTTTTACGTGATATTAGAAAACAGTTTTCCCTTTCCTTTCCTTTTCATGTTTGTTTTTGTGCGTAACTTTCTTCCAAGTGTAGCTCTGATCTTCAGCAGGCTCTCTCTGGAATCCCAGAGATGAAAAACGTATGCCAGGCAGCCGAGCACCATTTCTCTCTTTCAGAAACAACTTCCTTTGAAAACAGGCAGTGGCTTTTCTCCTGCAGCCTGTGCACCAACTATGAACACCCCTTCCTCCTCAAGGCCTTTGCCTTTCTTGTCAATAAGGCCATTATTTGATTTCTGATGTCTATCCTGTTATTCCAGGCACCTTGACAGTTCTGTAGTGGCACCTGGGCACTTCTCTACAGGCTGTGACATCCAAGCTGACTTTGGGCTGGATGCCATCCCTGACTTTTATTTCCCTCTCCAGATAGTTGGAGAGCTGTGCCAGACTGCACAGATATTTTTATTGTAACGTAAGTATAGAAGGAAGTATCCTGGTAGGCTAGATCTAGAACAATCTTTGTGACAATATATTCAAACATTCAGACAAACTTGTCCTACATCTATGTTGAAATAGTTTTTTGAGTTAGTTTTTTAAATAAAAAAATATTTTGTTTTTCATTTAAAGCATTGCCAATTGTATTATTGTGGATTATTTTTTATTTATTACTTTCTAGGCAGTTAAGCACTAGACTTTGAATTGACTTTGTCTTCCATCATATCATTATTTTACTGGATTTTATTCAGTTCTTACTAGTTAAATATGCAGTTTCATTTGCTAGTAAGGTTTACCCTTACAATTAATCGTTGACCGTTTCTATAAAAAATGTGTACTGCAGTGTCTGCAATAATAGGGAACCTCAGTCAGAAACTCAGGAGGTACTTTCTGATCCTACAAAGTTAACGACTGAAACTCAAGAATATTTTCTGCATTGCACTGATAATATGCACCAAGATTCTTTGTAACAAAAGAAAGGTGTGTTGATTTGTGTGGCAAAGCTGATCTCAGAAGTACCTAAGTGTCTTCCTCCTAAGTGTGACTGTCATGAGAAATAATTCACCAAAATTTTCTCTTTGGGCAATGACAATGAAATACAGCATTGGACTGTTCAAAGTGTTATATCTGCACTCCTGAAATGAGTGCAGAGATGAGTCAATAAAATGCTGGATCATGTTAATAATTTATTGTAGGGATAATTTTACAGGAAATAAAAGGGACAGAGAAAGCCATCATCTATTGCATAATTTCTGAGCATTTAGAGATGTATGCTTGATGGAGGTTCTTAATGCTGTTTAAGAAACATTGGCCTGTAACTATGCAGAACACCTTAGAGAACTATTAACACAGCCCATAAAATACTGAGAGACTAGTTACTTATTAAAGGTTTGAACATCAGGGAGAAATCATGAAGCTTTAAAACTTTTCGTTGGGCTGAACAGTAAAGTTTTAATTAAAAAAAATAAATGTTAAAGTCATTTAATGTTAACAATCAGCCTTGTCAATATCTTGCATAATTTTTCACCAGTATGCCCAAATGTGACTTTTGGAGGATTAGAATAACAAGCACCGAACAAGATCTTCTCGTCTTGAAAGGTGGGACACGTTCTCTTAGCTTCCGGAGATCGAGGTTTCATTCTGGCATGTTCCTGAAAACTGAAAACTTAATGCAATAATCAATAAAAAATCCTGTTGTACCTGTGAAATATCCTTATTTGCATTCTAAGTGAACATGAGGATCATTCATAGGTTGAAGCCAGGAGGGAGCATTAAAATCATACAAATTTTCAAGCCGTAGTCATGTCCTCAGCTGAACCAAAGATACTTTCCCTGCCCCCACTGGAAAACATTTTAGTTTCCCCTGCCTTCCCCATACTAGCCAATTTTGATTTTTACACTTGTTGTGGTGATTCTATATGGATTTTATTGGACCATCATATTGTCCAACTTGTTTGTAGACAAACCACCTTGTACATCATGTCTATGTTAAACGCTGTCACTGAAACAACCAGACTGATTTTTTTATTTGGAAGAAGAAACCTTAAAAAACCAATCACTTTGCCCTTTAATCTTATGTTTTGTTGAATTTAGAAGGTTGGGCTGACCAAGGTGGGTGAGGGTGTCCTAGTTAACTATTTAATTTTAGGTGGTTGTTCTCTTCTGATTACCTATTCAATAAGAAGAATTTCTCTAGAGAAATAACCTTAATTTTGGTACTATGGATAATGCGCCGAGTCTTGGTCACTGAATCAGAGCTCTCTCGTTTCAGGCCAAAAAAGCAGGTGGGTTAGTATCACTCATTTTTTCTTTTCATTATAAATCATGTTTCCCAGTGCTCATGTCATGTTTTAAAATCACTCACTGGAAGCAACGTGTCCTCATTTCTTCAAGCCTTACTGAAGCCATGAGACTGAATGTGCGTTTTTGTTGCATGGAACTGAACTGGTTACAGCATCGGGAGACACAGCAGGCTCTCTTGGAACATTTTTCTTACAGGCAGCTCCTGAGGGAGAGCATCCCAGAGGGCTTTAGGGGAGAGAGGCAGTGAGGGGCAGCCCAAAGGCTGGGGGCTGCAGAACCTCAGGAGGTGAAGCGCTCTGTGCTGGGCTGCAAATTGTGGCTGACCCCATGCATCTCAGGGGCGAAGGATGAATTTAAAGCCAGTGTTTGTATCCAAACTTCTTATCTGTCCCAAACAGTGATTTTTCATCTCCCTTGTAATTTTCCCTACACCATAGTAGCAAGGAAACAACATACTCAGGTTCCTTAGACTTTTCTTTTGAGAATTAATGCCTATGGAGTGTTGTTAAATATGCAAAGTAGTACAAGACAAAGCTTTTGGTTACTTCTACTTCGTGCCATCACCAGCCTTTTAATAGGTAATTTAAACCATTCTCATTTGAGTGGCTTTTGTTTGATTAGTTGTTTTTTTGAGAAGAAGGTTTATTGTATCTCCCTGAAGAGGTTAGGGAATTAGGGTTATTGTCTCTAACTTTTGTTTTGATTTTTGGCTTAAAAGAGAAAAGCTTCATCGATGTAGAGATGTTTTAAAGCAGATAAGCAGATTTTCAAAGCACAATAGACATGTAAAATATGATTTAAAAATTGCTTACCATTATAAAGAGCAGCTCTGGTGGAACCATGGAAATATGTGTGTGCAGGGGGGAAATCCCCCGTTTCATACACTATACCTAGACTGAGCTATTTATGTGTATTTTATAAGAAATAATTAGCCACAGTAGAGAGTGTTCCTTTGGATATGTAAGAAAGCATTCTCTTTGAAGAATGGGAATCAGAGCAGTTGGTTTGAAGCACTGTAGTCTCTGTGCTCAGGGACATAAATGTTGCCTTGTGCCTTGTTTAGGTGAGGCTGCATGGCTTCCCCTTAGCCAGTCAGCGTGGTGGGAGAGAGTGAGTGTGCTGTGGCAGGGAAGAGTCCCTTTTCCTTTTAAAATTCCCCAAACTCAAACTTCTCTCTCAAATGGACAGTTTTTTTGTTTACCTGGACAGGGTTCATCCCCAATCGCAGCTCTGAAAAAGTGCTCTCAGCCCTTAAAACAAGTGATGTTTTCAAAGAACAGCTCCCTCCTAAGATGTATTTCAGAGGCTGTTGCTTTGCATTTGTGGGGAGAGCCAGAGTAGTGTCTTCTGGGGTTCCTGCAAGCCACTCTTGGAGCAGGGAGGTTTGGTCAGGGGACGGGACGACTGGTGTGAAGCAGAAGCCCTGCGGCGCCTGCATGTGCCCTGCTCTCAGCACCGGCTGTGCTGCTGCATTGTGCCAGCTGTCGTGTGCCACACTGCTTGCTGATGTTGGCATAGCCTCTGATTGCTCTCTGGAGAGAGATAGTTCAAACCCCAGAAGACAAAGAATATTTTTAAGGGCTTTTTTCCCTTTTTTTTGTTTTCTTTTCTTTTTCTCCCTGGAAGCTGAAAAGTGAGTGTGAAGCACTTTCAGTAAAATGCTGCTGGATGGAAACCCAAACATCATATGGGACAAGCTTCTGAAGAGATGAGAGCTTTCCTGATGTGTTTGGTAGTCAGGGTTAGTTTGAAGGAGTGACAGTTCCCTTTGATGTCCTCGTCTCTAAATATTTAAGAATGTTGCATGAAAGGAAGAGAAGGCTGGTAATGTGCTACTTCATTCTGAAATCATAAGCCATGCAAAGAAAACCTTGAAACTGTAAGATTTAAGAGAGAAATTTTCATGCCACAGGAGAGAGATTATGAGCCCTAAGAAGCTGAAAATCAGGTAATTCTGTGGTTTGATGTTTTGATCTGCATATCATTTTATCTTCAGTGCTAATTCACTCAAATGCATATGGGCTTTGGGTTGCTGGGAAGATTTCAATTAGAAACATGCTGAACAGATTAACAGTAGTTGGAAATACGTGAAAACTATGTTTTTGCAGTGATTTCTAAAGAAGGCAAGGTGTTTACTGTTACTGTCCCTCTCATCCTCCCTTCCCTTTACAACTGGTGTTTGAATGCTGAAAAGTTCGTGACTGATAGATAGCATTTCAAATTTAGTTGTGTGCACTTCATCACAACATGTTGCAATCCTTCAAAAAGATTTTAGTAGATAATTTCATAGTGGTGATAATTTATGATGGCCTATGTTGAACACTGGTGATGATTTCATCTCAGGTCTGCCTGTTCCCAGCTGTGTTGCAATCCTACAGTTCCTGCTTTGATACCAAAACTGTAGCAGTTTCCAAATTATCCATTTCTGTAGTGGTATCATAGCTCAAATCTATCACTTCAGCTGATCAGAGGAATATCTCTAATTAAAGTACTGCATGATCTTTGAAGTAATTGATTCCTCTCTTTAAGAAGCCCTCATTTTGTACATGGTATGACTGTTAATACTTTTTCACTTAAGGAAAAGTGTTCTGCTAAAATATTTCCTCCCCTTTAGAAAGAGTGAGGAAGTGGCTTCAAGTATTTTAGAAGAACCAGCAGATTTTCCAGTCCACTCAGTCTGGCAGTGCATATATGTATATATATGCATTCACAGCCAAATGCTCTTCTGTGGTTTGCATACCTCATGCTATCACTGTTCAGAAGTCCCATTTAATTATGAAAATGAGTCTTACTAGGACTCTGGTAGTGTTTGTAATGTCTTAATGGGAAAGAACGAATTTTCATGTTAGATCACTGCTGGTAATTCCATTAAAGAAATACTGGGTGACAAGGCTAGCTGACTGTAAAACATAACCACCTCTGTCTCTACTGTTCTATTTAACAGAGTCTTGTTTCAGTGGAGTCATACCAGTGTAGTTCTGGGGTAGTGAAGTGGAGAATCTGTCCCCAAGCACATTTGTTTGTTCTGAGCATACAAGCGGTTCCCTGCCTTCTGTTTTATTACAAGAAAAGTGTACTTTGTGATGATGCTAATCAGAGTTTATTGGCTCTCTTCAGGGGCTCTGTCTAGCACACTGAATTTGTATTTGTCATATGAAAGGCCAAATGTTTTTAAGTGCAGACAACGTATCAGTTTACATAGGATTTCCTCACAGCCTGCCCCAGCATTTCCCATATTCTATGGAATCACAGAATGGTTTGGGTTGGAGGAGACTTTTGAAGGTCATCTAGTCCAATCCCCCCCCAGCCTTGATCAGGGACATCTTTCACTAGATCACGTTGCTCAAAACTCCATCCAACTTGACCTTTAACACTTCCAATGATGTCCAGTCAAAGAGGCTCTCAGGGTAGCAGGAGGTGGAAGGACCCTCCTCCCTGCTAGGGTGGGACAGAAAAGAGGGAGGTAAATACAAAAGGATGTATTGAAATTAAAACACCTCACTGCAGTATCAGTGTTAGTCGTGGTCATCAGGCTACAGTCTATTCTAAGGTGCCTTCCTATTGTTTTGACTTGTAATTTGATTTGGGAGAGTGTCTGAGTAAGAACTCTGTACTGATCCAGCAGCCGTCTTCATTCATCATAATAGTACCCACGAGATGTAGCTGAGTCACCAAGCTGGGTTATTTTTCCTAACGTGCATCTGTGTTTTATTTGATTATAAAGTCCAGATCCTCCTGCTTTCTGTTACAAGCTTTTTATCTTACTCCGGTTGTGTCAAAATCAATTTGTGATTCTGTGGTGTACACATGAGATTAGTTTTAATTTGCTATGTGTTTCCAAGGGTGACTGACATTTAATATTTTGTTCTGAGGGTCTCATTAGTACTGTGTACCCATAATCTGTTCTATGGGTGTAATGACAGAGGGTGAGCTATTGAACAGCATCCATCTGTCCACTTAGTAAATGGCTGGAGGGAAATACAGGGAAAAAACATAGATGGATAATTGTCAACATTTCTGAATTTTTAGTTTAGAAAAGTCAAATACAAGACAGGGTGTTTCAAAAAGATGGACCCAATTTCATTATATATTCAATTTCAAATTGTGTCCATCTTTTTGAAGCGCCCTGTGCTGTGGGGTCGCTGTGAGCTTCAAGGATTTTGGCCCTCCTTGATCAAGAAGATGCTTCTTAGTAGTAAATCTTACTCACCAAGTGATGAGAAAATCATGCCAAGACCTGTAGAGGCAGAACACGTTTTCAGGCACAAGAGCAATTGCTACAGTGTGAACAAAGTAGTGCCTTTTTTGTCCCTTATCTCAATATCAAGAGGCAAGTTCGTTTAATCTAATAACTGTGAGCCCATCCCTTTTCTGTGGTGCAGTCAATCCATACGTGGGTATGTGCCACTTATAGCCACAGGTTGGCTTTCTTTTTGCTGTCCTGGGTGTGACTTGTCTCAGGGATTTTGAAGGCCTGTGTGGGTTCTGTAAATGGGATGTCAACTGAAGTTATAGAAGAAAGATTATTTTTCTTCTGGTTTTTTTTTGTTTGTTTGTTTGTTGGGGCTGTTTTTGGTTGGTTGGTTGGCTTTTTTTTATGTGGCCACTGTAGCTGTTTACTCTGTCTCTAGACTTAAATGATCTTGGGGAAAGGGTGGTAAGAGAATAAAAAATATGCCCAGAAGACAAAGCAAAAGGAGAAGAGAACAGGACACAGGAGAAGAAGCAAGAAGGATTGTTTGATTAGTTTTATTATTAAGCTGTAGTGAGTAAGTTTCCTTGGAATTTTAGTATCTGCAATTTATTTCATTGAGGTATTTTGAAAAGCTTCGTTTTTCAATGTAGTGACTAAGATTGGTTAGAGATTTTTCCCTGGAAAGAAAGTTTGTTTTGTATTAGTCGTCTTATATTTTTTATTAAAAATATGCTATTCTTGTTGTTTTTATCTGGCAAAATTAATGTCTGTTCATGAAAACAACCATGATTTCTACTAAATATAAGTATAGAATGGATTAGAAAAAGCCTTTCATTCTGTCAACATAAATATTTACTTTAAAATATTTTGGGACTGTTTTCAATAATGATTTTTTTAACTGTGGATGATAAAAATTTAATTTGAGCATAGAATTGTATTTTTAAAAGCGTATATAAACTACTGGCTATTGTTTAGGTAAAAAAATATCCTGAATTAAATAAATTATGTAAGCCTATTATGCTGAATTGCAAAGTGGGCGCTGCTTTTATAGTTTGTCTTGANTAATTAAATAAATGATGTAAGCCTAATACGCTGCTTTTATAGTTTGTCTTGATATATTAGTTGCAAGGTAACTTTGATTTCCATGAAAATTTCATCTTAAGTAGAGATGAAAAACCCAATTGTAACAATAGTGTAACAGTTACCCACAGAAATGATCTCACAGCTACTTTAGCAGTTGGTTTGAAAGGGTAAATTGACTAAATTCCAAATCTAGAAGAAGAAGCATCTCAAAAATAGAGCAATAATTGTTTAAAGGTGAGGTGCTACATATAAGACAGACCACTACTGATTAATGGTAGAGTGCTGAGGTTTCTTCCCACTTCTCATTTTTTGTGCTTACAGCCTTATACCCCATTAACTTCTTGTGAGAGTGATGTATAGAGGAAAATCAAGTGAGATTGTGACTTTCAGAAATGTTACGTGTCTTCCACAAACTTCTGTCAAACTTACCTGAAAACATATCTTTATGTGGGATATTTTAAATGTCTGTGGTATCCTTAGAGATCTTCACCATGTTTAATAAGAAATATTAGTTGATAGAGAAGTGTTTGACTTTTTACTTGTTTCTTAAATTTTGAAAGACCACCATCACTTTTTTATACAGGTTAGATGTTTGAAGAACTTTGGTTGCCAGAAACAAACTTCTCAGTCTTGGTTTATTAGCGAGATTATTTAACCTATATCTCCAGTAAGTAAACCCAGGAGGAGTCAGTGCAATGAGCATAAATACCATAGGAAAAAGAAGCAAAGAAAGAAAAATGCAATGAAGTGATTCTGACATAAGAGAAATCTGTGTGAAAGTAGGTAAAGAGAATAATGACTTATTTTAAAGCAAAATATTTCAAACCTCTTTTGTTCTGGAGAATTCTTGAGATTAATTATTTCAGGATATTCACTTTTATCCCACTGTGACATAATTCATATGGATTGTCTTGGTGGTTTTGGTTTTGTTTGTTCCTTTGGAAAAAAAACAGCCTGCAAGGTTTTTTTTTTTTTTTACTCTGACCTTTCATTAGATTCCTTTTAAAAATCTATTTCCTCTTTATGTTGTTCTCTACCTCTGCCTGATAAAATTCCCCTACCTCGCTCATTAGAGTTGAGCTACCTATTGTGGTTATGCAAGAGGACAAATGGTAAGGGCAGAAGAAAGAGCAGATTGTACTGTTAGATTGCACAGTTATTTATGCCAGAGCAAAGGACATGCAGAGGATTGCTTTCCAGAACAACGGCTCTTATCTGGACTTTTTACAGGGCTTTTGAAGTTGCGGCTGGTGCTTACAGTGTCTGTCGTCACCAAGCCTTTGACTTTCAGCAGTCCATGTGACCTGCTGTAGTACAACATCTTCTCGTTTGGAGAGACGTTGTTCTGCACTGCCGAGTGGTTCCGTGTGTTTTCCTTACATTCAGTCTTGCTAGGAATTCTTTCTTTTGGCATGTACATTTCTATGTCCTTTTTATAGAAAACTTTTTAAGGGTTTTTTGTTCTTTTGTCACGCTAAATTCATGTAGAACTTGTACTTAAAGAAATTGTGAAATTATATTAGCATTTATTTTTAGCTATATCTGTATATTTACATAACGTATAGAAAATATATCGAGTAGCAAATAACTAGCAATAGCTGCGTGCAATGTTTGCCTTCAAAATGTTTTATAGCATTCTATTAATTAACCAGTCATAGTAAAACATTAATTTTGTCTATGTAAATATTAAAACAAATAAAAAACCCCTCCTCATACTTTAATTTCAAAACTTTTAGCAAGCAGTAGAAACTGCAGGAATCTGTATAAATACATGCATCTTGCTATTAACTTTCTCCAATGTGCTTTTAATTTCTACTCCATTTCTACAGATATTAGTTCTACTTTCTATAATCTAAACATAATATATATGTCTATATAATGTATCTATAATAAAATATACTTTATAATACAAATATATAGTTTTAATAAATTTTATACATTACATAATTTACATATTTATATGTGTGTAATTTATAATATTTGTATTTTAAGGATATAATATGCCTTTATATATGTCTTTGTATTAGGATATTATTACAAAGAGAAACAGGACACATAATGCTAATGGTTCCTAGTCTGAACAAGTCAGTTCTATTCCTTTTCAGGTGCCTGCAAAAAAAAAGTAAGAACTTGTAGGTCTCTTCCTTTTGTTATCTTAAAGAGTAGGCTAGGCTTTTTGCCCAATCTCATTTGCTAATTAGCCACACACAGCTCCTCTCATGCCCCAGATAACAAAATCGTATGGAGCTAGAAAGTTCAGTATTATATTAGAATCATCTTTTTGTATGAGAAATAGCATCAATGTTTATCGTGAAGATGGTTTGGTTGTGTATAGGAATTGGCCACCCTTATATGTAGATACCTCCCATTTATGTTAATAGCATATGAAAATAGACAAGGAGAACAACAACAAAAAATATTATTGTAATTCAAAAGTTGAATTTTTTCTTCCCTTATTTATGTGTAGTTATTTTATCAGAAAATATTTTCTCCTGAAAACAAGGAATACTAATGTTGGTATCAACATGTTTTCCTTATAGATTTTAGTCTCAATGGCTGTTCAGAATTATTCTCCAAAATGGTCTAATCATTGGGAAAATGTGAAGAGATGAGATGGTATAAAGGAGAGGTGTTGTCTCCAAAGTTTGCTTCCCATACGAAGGAGTGAAATATGGTGGACAGGCTATTGGTTACAAGAGAGTGTGCTTTAGCTTTTATGCTCCTCAACCCCTGCAGTGCCTGATCTGACTTTAATATAGTTTGGTCACTTATCCCTAGACTTCCTGGCCTGAAGCAAGGCTGCTTACTGCATTTTAGCCTATCACAGCAAATATATAACTTCAGAGTTCAGCTAAGCTTGACAAGCTTGTCTGCTCAATTTAAGCAGAAGACAGGAAGGACAGGAGATAGGAAAACATGGGAATGAGGATCGAGTGCTGCGTGAACAACAACAACAAAAAGAATGGGGCAGTAAGATATTAAATCTGTGTTTAACATATTCAGCCCACTTGCCTGGATTGAACATATTTAGCACTGGCATCCTGACAGAGTACCAGGCTGTTTTTTCAGTTCTCTTCTTTTGGACTCCAGAGATAAAGTCTTTGCTGTTGCAGATTCAGGGGATCTTGCCTTTTCCAAAATTGTATAGCTCTTGGTTTCAGACCTCTTCCTTCAAGACAAAAATCAAACATCACTATCCTATGCAGCTGAAGAATCAAAATGATTTTGTGGTAATGAAATTTTAAGTCTGTCTTGTCTCCTGCTTCAACATTTTAGGCCATCAATATCCTAGCTTGAAACTTCGGTCTGTATAAGCCAGTGTCACCACAAGAGTCATAAAGTGAACAAAGACTTAAAATCTGCCTAATTCTTAAAATCTATCTTGAATTAGGAGCTTTAACAGAGCATAGACAAGATATATGTCAGATTTTATAATGCACCTACAGTGGTGCATGACCATTTTATAGTCAAAGAATGCACAACATTAAAACCGACACACAGATTCTCTCTTTTCAACCTAGAATATTTTGTTCATTTTTTCCTCCGAGTTTTAGAAGGAATTAAAGAAGACTTAGAACGTAAATGTGCTGTCTTGCCAAAAAGGAAACCCTGTTTCAGTTGAACTTTCTTCAGTTGAAGTGGAGTTTTCTTGTTCCTCAAGTGGCTTTCAGTGGGCAAGTTTATAAAGATGTAGATGGTATTCTTGTAGTCACATAACAGCAAGGATTTTAACCCTGCAGATCAGCAGAGTCAAAAGCAAATAATGTCACACACTCTGTTACAGTAACTGTCTAAAATAGCTGTGTATACAGATGTCTTGCTTACATTTTCCATAACCAAGAATAATTGTAGAAGGAGGGTGGTTGACAGAAACGAATTGTGTGCTTTCGGTGACTGTTGGTCTACTGAGAGTTTTCATTTAGTTCAAGAGTGCATCTTCAAAGCAAATCTCCTGATTTGCAGTTTTGATCATGTCACAAGTCATCTTGGCCTGTGATGAAATTAAATAGGAAGAAAAATGCAGTTTAGGAGCCAAAATTGTAAGTAAAGGACTGTGGAGATTCTTTATATTTCATGTGCTTTAATTCATTGTAACCTCTTTCTCAAAATGCTTCACTTGTGACTTTGAATCTCTCCACTGAACAACGAAGCAGATATGGGTCTGCAGTCTTTGATTTCAGCCTCAAGTTAGTCCAAAACCAAACACAGCATGTTTTCAGGATTCCTAGGAGGTGATCAGCATGTGAAATGCAGAGATTAAACAAACAAAACCCCCAAACCAAACAAATCTTAGTATTAATCTAGGCTTATTTACCTTTTTTTCCCCCCTAATATTGCTCTACAATATTTTGTTTCATACTACTGTGGTGGAAAGCAGAATTAGCTTTTCTTTGCTGCCAACCTTTCTACTGTTTGTTGAAAGACTTTCAGAATTTATTTTGGTGCAGAAAACAAAAGCACTGTTATGTAATTTTTTTTATTGATGGATTTATTTCACATTAATATTAAGAATGTCTCATTTTAAAGCCTTTCATTTAAAAAGTATTCTGAAGCTAATTTTTAAAATCTGTATGATTCTCAGTCTTTATTTCTGTGACTTCAGAGTAGCATTGCTGAAAACAAACGAAAAATTAAGAGACCCTTTGAAATCTTAAATGTTCTCTTATTGCATTTGTCCATTGTCTTTGGTTTAAAATTTTGTATTTTTCCATCTTTCCATGTATTTTATTCCATCTGAAAACCAATCATGGGAGCAATTGTTTCAAGCCTTGTAAGAGAAATAAAAATTGTAATCAGTCTTGAAGCATCTATATCCATTTGGAGACAGCAAAACCTCTTAGATCAGTTTTGATATATGCAGGATTAAAGACTATGAACCCTCATATCAGAGTTTTGATATAATATATGTAGGATTAAAAGTATTTGTTGCCATGCTTTGTGGCCGGTTTATCAGCATTTGCTAAGGATTCATTGTTGGGATACAACTCCACACTCTGGGCTTATTTTCAGGCTACAGATTTAAAAGGCAAAAGGGTATATCCTGCAGTGTTTAAATGTATTAAATGTAAATAAAAGGACTTGACAAGGCAGATGATATTAGCAAATCATTTGTTTCTATGATCTAAATTTAGCTTTATTGGGAAAAAAAATGTTATATATTTGAACAGACAGTCAAAATACTTGAGGGATCCACGTAGAAGCTATGGCAACATTTTTTCTCATTTCTAATAAGAAGGATACTGTAGGATAATGAATAAGGAGTATGAAAACACTTGGTGCTTTTTACATTTCTAAGTTTTGGTTGGAATAATATGTATCTCGCCACTGAGGACTGAGTGGAACACACATCTGTGTAAAACACTGTCTCAGGGGCGTCTTATTTATATTACAGACCAAAGACAATGTTCTCTACCTGGTATTTTTGCAGAATAATTGTAAGCAGGGGCAGATTGAATGTATGTGCTTCTGCTTATCGGTTCTGACCTTTCTAAAACTTTAAGGCTGCTGATATTTCGCAAAATGTACTTATATGGACTAATTAGGTGACATTTACATGAACTAAAGGTGACATTTAGATATGACATGCTAAACGATGATATTACCAAAAACCCCTTAACGTATGTTGAACACCTTTGGTTTTTTCATTTGTGTCTCTATAGGCAATGCGAGAAGATCCTGAAATAGGTCTCAGTCTTTATTATGTTGATATATATATATTTATTCTGTGGACTTCCTCAGAATTTACACTGGTCTGACATTAGCCAGAGCGAATTTCAGTCTCAAAAAGATCCTAGGCGGGACTCCAAACTCTTCCTTTTGAACTCTTGAGGTGATGTAAACTCACTGACTTCCCTGCAGTTGATATGAATTTATATTCTTTTTGCCTTCTGAGAGAAGATTATTTTATATATATATATATATATGAGTATTAACATGTCATATCTAGCTGTTAGGTGTAAGTATACAGTCTATAGTGCAGAGCCTTTCATGTTAATTCATTGTAGTAAGCAGTGGATGTGGCAACGAGAAGTTACTGATAGATTAAAAAGTAAACTGTACTGACTCACCACATGATTAATTTGCCCTGGTATGACAGCAACAGAAGTGGGAAATGGTCTGGCATCTTGGGGGTCCTCATCTGCTGATTCTACCCCAGCACCCTCTTCACCCTACTGGCTCACTGCAGGGGCTCCTGCTGGCTTTGCTAAGAGTTGGGCTGAACATGAAGTGCAGGTCAGCTAAGTTTTATTACACTGCACTTTCTGGCTAGTGGTTATAAAACTAAAGCAAGTGAAAATGGGAGAAAAGAGGAAGAGGAGAGTACATGTAATGTAAGCCATGCATATGGGAAGATCGCCTGTCATTCTTAAGCAGATTACTCTGTTTCAGAAAAGCAGTGCTGATATTAAAGACAACAGGTAGTGATGCGTGATTTATACTGGAACTTTTATGGTATCTTTACATCCTGTGTGTAGATATAAAAAGTGAGATAAAATCTGTGAATTCTGTGCTTCAGTTCATCTAAAGTTTGGGAAGACAGAAAGAGCTGTCATTTCAAAGAGCTACATCTTCAGTCCAGAGGTGCACTGAAAGCACAGTGTACATCCTACCTAAGGCATAATCCCATGTACTATTTTGTGTTTTTCAGGTGTTTTCAAATATATAATTTACAACTGTTCCCAAAACTCACATCACCTCCTATCAGGTCTCTTTTCCCTCTTTCTCAACCAAAGCAGGGCACTGGGGGGACACAGAGGAACTAGTGACAGCTCAGGAGTAACTGATCAGGTGCCTCATTTAGGAGGATGTCAACAGCAGAACAATGTCGAGGTGGGAAATGATGCTTTTGAATCTTACTTGCTCTTACAGCTTCAGGTTTTTCTCGCTCTAACAAAATGGAAAATTGATTCTAGGGAGCATTTTGGATGGCAATGATTTTTTTTTTATAATTCTCTTCTGCCGAGTTTTCTCTTTGCTAAGATGACTGTTGTGAAATTCTTCACACCTTGAAATGTTCTCATCATTAATAGGAATTTTCACGTTGTCAGAGATCTGTAACCTTGCAGCACAATTACGCAAGAAGAAATATTAAAGCAGCATTAAGACCTTAAAATATGAGCAGCACTACATGAAAAGTCAGAGATAAGTGGTGAAGAATAGAGTTAGTAAATTCACTACCCATATGAAAATGTCTAAATAATGAGGTGTTTTTAAACTAAGCCTTCAATTTCTAATAGATATGAGAATACCACTTTCTGTCTGGTTTTAAGGAGTTATTCTCTGTCACCCCATGGTTAGGGCACTCTGTCTGCACATCCTCCTGCCAGCAAATAGAAACTGGAAACTGTTTAGTATGCCTTTGGGGTTTAGTGTTTTTCTTATGGAGAATTTCTCTCCCATTATCCATTCTGTTGGCACAGCCAGCATATAGCCAGTCAAGACTGAAAAGGAAACGAAAAAAAAAAAGGGAAAAAAAAAAGAGACATATTTCCTTTTCAAATCTTATCTAATTGAAATACATGCACAACTTAAACTTCAGTAATATAGCTGCAGTGAAAGGTTTTTTTGCAAAGATGGCTAACACACCAATGTTTAATGAAGGAGATTTTATTTTGTTCATCAGAAATGCATGTCTTGCTCTAACAAAAGGCTCAAAGGATTTTGCCAGGATGTAGTCATGTGTTCTCTATTTAATGCTTAAGCAACCCTCAGTTCCTTATTTATTTATTTTTTGGGGGTTTTGAATCTACATTTAGGTTGCATAGGCTTGCCAATGCAGAAGTTGCCACCAACTCAGAATGCCCAAATTTCAATTCAGTTGAAGTGCAATATAGCTGTTACAATGGCTTTTGGATTTGAGGAATTTAGCAGATTGTTTTTAATGATCCATGCTAATTTACTGAGTTTGCAAATTAATATGTTTAATTTCACAAAACCCAAAAGAAAACAGTGAAGTTAATTGGAACTTTGTTGGGTTTTCATGAGACCGTTTTTTACAAAGCACTGAAAATTAAAATGAATAGTTTTCTCATTACAAAAAATCCCTGTGATCTGACATCCTCTTCCCAACACATCATTATAAAGTACATGTGTGTGTTATGTCTGTAATACATATTTTACAGTTTTAGCAAAAACAGGTTAAGGTAATAATTGAATGTAACAATAAATGAATGTTAATATTGAATGTTAATTAGGTTTTTTATATAAAATAAACTTCCGTAGAACAAGAGGAGCTTACTAAACTGCAATTTTTCATAACTGTTAAAAGTTATTAAAAAGATGTATTTAGAAAGCATTCTATTTCTTAAGTAATGCCTGCTATTAAATATGCTGATATTCTGAAGGTAATATTCCCTTATTAAATACTTGAATCTAGTGCAATTTGATAGATTCAAATTACTTTAACGACTGTGGAGCTTGTGAAAATATTACACAAGCCATGTAGTTGGTGTTTTCAAAAGCTTAATCCAGAGGCATATATGAGACTTGTTGGAACACTGGGGACACATGCATAAGTACTTTCCATCCATACTTATGCCCAGAAGCAGCCAAGAACCAATTCAGCTCTTAGACCAAACTTCTGACTTGCTCTGATTTATTCTGGCTGATGTAACAGTTATGCTACTTTTGAATCCAAAGACTAAAATATGAACTAGAATTTCCCAAGCAGCAATTAATGCAAGTCTTGGGAGATTTCTGCTTGGGGGGGGGAAAAAGTATATAGTACAGAATTACTGCTATGTTAACTTTGTTACCTTTCATTCTTTTTAAAATGATGAAGCAGAAAGAAAATGGTCATGGGATTTGAGATAATATAAAGATCGTAATGTACTTTTTGATTTGATTCTCATAATTCCTGAAATGTTTTTCCACTTGCAAGTGATGCATGCAGTCCAATCTCTTGGCAATAAAACCTTTAACACAACAATCTTATTATAAATCTCAGTGTGCGTAATGTGTGTGGGATAATTCTGTTAGATTACTTTCAAACAGAGTAGGTGGGTTTTTTGTCCCCTCTCAGCTATTGAGCTTAGTTGTCATTATCTATGTGAATGAAACTCAAAGAAAAGCTTCTAAAACTCTTCTCAAAATTACTGTTTCTTTTCTCTGTGTATGTATATGGTATCCAAACGTTTGAATCAGGATCAAGACTGGCATTTAAGTGTCCACTAAAGGTGGCTCAAGTGTTCAGCCCAAGACAAGAAAAAACAGGTTCACTAGTCATTTGAGAAGTAGCCTGGGTATATTTTCAGAATTCATGTTCTTGATGATCTTCAGAGACTGTATATCTAAATTTCAAAATGGCATTGTGTATCAAGTGCAGTGCTTCACAATTTATGTAAAAAAAATCTTTTGCCTTGTGGCAAAGGGATAAACTTGGTGTGTTTTGTTGATTAAAAAAGGAAATTGGCTTCTTCCTTTTGGTTTGAAAGGAAAAGTTAGTTTACATTAGATTAATCCAGGAAACATCATACACAAATTATTTTCCCGGTTATCAAACTTGTCTATCATGGTTTTCATGGAAATCCTCCTGATAAGCCCACATAAATTCAGATAAGCCCACATAAGAGTTTTAATTGGATACTCTTCAGTATTTAATCATGAACAATGATTAGGCAATTGCTACTTCCTAGCCATTCCCATCTGTGGATATGATGGTTCTGCAGTGTTGATATGAGTATTTAACAATAGTTAATAGGTAACACTGCTTCTACAGTAAATAAGGGTTAGGTCTTCTGATCAAGCAGGTTCTGCAGTGTCTCCCGATTGTGTGGTCTCAGTTTTTGCAGAGATAGATGGTGAACTTTAAGAACTCTGAATAATTCGTCTCCAGTAACATCATGTGAAGGCAAGGATACTCCGTAGCCTCAGCAGTACCAACGACTTCAAAGCAGTATTAATCTTAGATTTCACAATACAGATATCCAGCTATGCTGAAGTCTGGTATTTTCTGCCTGTCACACATTCCTATGTTGCTGCAAAACTTTTTGTGCAGCTTTGTGGTGAAACAGATTGGATAACTGATTCATCTTTTTTTCTTGATAAAGGTAGAAAAAGGAAAAAAAGAGATTGTCAAGAGATTGTCTAATGTTTTGTATCATAAACTTGTATTTTAAATCTCTCTGTACGCATCCAGAGAGATTGCTTACTGGTTATAGCCTCCATTTGACAAAAGAAAACAAGTTACAAGATTTAAAGCATCTTTCAGAAGCATTTTGCAGTTGGCTCTGGAATAGAGCGTGTGAAGTTAAAAACTGCTTAAATGCTGTTGAATATGTTTCTCCTGATACAAAGATGAAACCATCACTTTGTGAATAACTCTGCTGCTGCCATTTAATAGTAAAGCTGCTGCTAACCCAAACCGGCAGAAAACTGGCTTCAGATGTGGAACCTTACCAGCAAAAGTGGAAGTGAATGATACCCTTTAAAGTTTTGTAGTGCTCATAAAAATGTTAATACCTTAGGTACCAGCAATTATATTTTTCTTTTATAAATAGAAAAAAAAATCCATTATTAAATAGAGATATTTTGAACTTCAGCAACTCACGCTGTACTTTCATAGTTGTTAATAATTGATCTGTGCCCTAAAGGGTCACCCAGAAGTACAGGTATTATCTGCACCAAGAAGAGGCAAAACTCTTTCATTTTGTTCATTTCTGTTCAAACTTATCAACCCATGTGACAGGGAGTTTCTGCCACTTTTATCCTTCTATACATCACAGTACATCAGAACAGTACAGCTGGCATGTAGGAGCAAAGAGAAGCACACAAAAGTGAAAGGAGAAGGTTAAACGTATCTAAAACAGTTCTAGTCCAGAAATGAGCATCTCAGTTTGTGGAGTTGGTTGCTCAGCAAAAGTCAACATCAAACACATAGCTCTAAGAGTAAGAATACTGCATGAAATGTAAAAGAGAAAAATAGTTAATGACTGTTGCAGTGGTCTAAAGGCTGGGTGCTAAGGCAAGCTGTGTCAGAGCCATGTATTTCTCAGGTTCGTTTCAATACTTTGCTGTGATCTGTTATAGCTGGCATTTGCTTGTTGATCTCACTTCAAAAAGCAGGTTACAATCCTTGCCTTTTTCCCATGAAGCTCAATTGATACTGTTATTCTGTGGAAAATGGAGAAGCTGCTACTTGTAGTTGCGTACTCCATTCTGGAGAACTGGAATAAGAGACAAAATGGTGCTCTCTGCCAGAATCTGTAACAGACCGGACATTTAACCTTTTATAAAATCCTAAAAAGAGAAGACTATATTTTCCTAACATGTTCCTTGACATACACGGTGCTGTGAAACATCAAGAGATTTAATGAGAGCCAGTCAAGCACAGGAAGAATAAGTCTTTTTTCTCTAATATTTGAAATGGATCAAAAAGCTGATTCTAGGAATTTAAATAAATAATTTTGATCAAAAACATTCATTGCAAAATGGTATCAATTGACAATATCAAGTGATCAATAACATCATGTAAATGTTCAATAGTAGTCATATCACTGGTATCTTCTGGTTAAGTGCTTTAAATGCAAAAAAGTCAGTCCACTGATACCAGAAGTGGACTCGCTGTGTCAAAACAAAATTACTGGCAAATACTTCTTATATGCTTGAAGTGCCTTAATTTACATTCACTTTAAAACGTCAGAGTTTGAATGTTGATTTTTTTCTGGAGCTAGCATTGGAAATGTGACTGACAAGCATTTTTGCACAGGATTTGCCTTGCTGCTTACTCTAAATATGGTTAGGAAGAGTTTTATTTTGGTTTGGTTTTTTACAAAAGATATAGTTTCATGTAACGCACGAAAGAGTACTGACCCTCATCTTGTTCAGATGCTAAAAGGACTTTAGGAGGGACATTGTCAGAAAGTTTATTCTGACATAACTCTGTTTATAAATTTTATTTTGCAGCCATTAAAATATGAAGTGTACTGCATTTAAGCTACCTGAAGTATTTATCATCTAAGTAGACAACCTAAAGTAAATCAGAGCACCTAAATTTTAAGTAAAATATATTAAAAACCCCTGATGTAGGTAGTTGATTCTAATCAAGCTCTAATTTCCTTCTCTCTACGGCAGTAATGCTAAAGTTTCATGAACATTTTTTTTATAATCTTAATCTGTTTAAGGACAAGAAAATTTTCTTGTATTTTTGATTGCCAACAGTGCTGCCACCCAAAAGGCTGGAAATAACTAGAAAGACCTGAGGAGGCTTGACATACTGTTCCAGATTTGTGTATGCCCTATTTCCTTAACTTCTCTCTGGTTGTTAGCAGTTACTAAAGATGTTACCTTGCTGTCCACATAAACACTGTTCCTATCAGAGCCATGCTCTTCAGGACGGAATGTAAGATACTCTTTTCTGTTTATCCATTTTTTAGAAGCAGATTCTTCCACCTCTCTAGCCAAGTCAGGCTTCGAACAGTTTTCCTTTCACTGGTGGCTTGCTTTCTGTGGGCTAATTAAAGTGTATTAGCTTAAATTTTCCAAGTTGTCCAACTCTAATCAGAATAATGAAGTAGGCCCCCCAAAATCACAGACCTGGCTTTGAAAATAAGAAAACTGAAAATGGGATGTGGCGTTATCTTTTTATGAACTGAATTGGTGTTTGTCTACAGCTATGAGGCTTATATATCTTATATTTTTAAGTTTGTGAATAAAAAGGGAAATACTTACTCAGGGGGATAACTGTATAAATCTATGGCCTGAAATAAGAAGAGAAATGTCAGAAGACTCTCAGAAAAATTGACAGCTAGGTGGTTGGCTAGTTTAGGGTTTTCTACTGTTTTCTGATTCTTCAGCAAGCATTTTCAGACCAGCTTGTCAGATTTCTTAACTTTCTTTGGAAAGAAATCCCAGGCATTTAAATGGCACCTGGTAGTTCTTTCTGATCCACTTGGGTGTTATGCTCTTGCTGAAGAGCCTTTTTTTGCCAAGAAAAACTAATTCCTAGATTTCTGTTTTTCTATGAACAGATCAGAATTCTTGGAAAGTGAAATATCATGTCAAGATTTATCTTGTTATCATCCGAGGAAGCAGAGATATTCCCTGCAACTTGAATTACATCCCCTCGTCTTCATTATTAATTTTCAAAAAAAGACTGAAAAAAAAGAATGTCATTAACTGAAACTTTGAGTTGTTTTTTCTTTTACTTTCTTAATTGTTTTTTTTTAACAGGTGTGTGAAAGCAAATAGCACTGGGGCTTGTATCAGGAGTACTATGGCAAACAGGACTAGGGAAGTGATTGTGTCCTCCTGTACTCAGCACTGGTGAGGCTGCACCTCAAGTCCTGTGTTCAGTTTTGGGCCCCTCACTACAAGAAGGACATTGAGGTACTAGAGCATGTCCAAAGAAGGACAACAAAGCTGGTGAAGTGTCTAGAGCACAGGTCTTATGAGGAGCAGCTGAGAGAACTGGGGTTGTTTAGCCTGGAAGAAAGGAGGCTCAGGGGGGACTTTGTCACTCTCTACAACTACCTGAAAGGAGGCTATAGTGAGGTGGGTGTTGCTGTCTTCTGCCAAGTAACAAGTGATAGAACAAGAGGAAATGGCCTCAAGTTACACCACAGGAGGTTTAGTTTGGATATTGGGAAAAATTTGTTTACTGAAAGTGTCGTCAGGTGCTGGAACAAGCTGCCCAGGGAAGTGGTGGAGTCACCATCCCTGGAGGTATTTAAAAGATGTATAGACGTGGTGCTTAGGGACATGGTGTAGTAGTGGACTTGGCAGTACTAGGTTGACAGTTGGACTTCATGATCTCTTCCAACATAAACAATTCTGTGATTCTATACCTAGCTTTCTATTCAAGTGTTATATTATAAAATATTAGTAGTCTGTAAATATCTAACCCTGAATAAATGTCACAATTCTTGGGCTTGCTTTTCTCTTTCCTATGCTTATATCAACACTGATTCCCAGTGTTTTTCTTTACAGACTTTCATAGTTGTAGCTCACAACTTACTGTGTTCCCCATCACCATGTTCTTGCCCTTCTTGTCCTACTTTATAAGGGACATATGCAGAGGGAAGACTCCAACTTATACACTGGAAAAGTAAATTAAAGCAGAGATGATGCACTTCATTATCTCTCTAATAGGTCTAAATTCTAAGTCTCCTTTCTACTCCTTCCTTGAAGGCTCTGCTTTTGCTCCCTTGGACACAATGGTGGTGGGTCTCCGTGTCCTGATTGAGGTAGAGGACACCTCTTGCCCTTCTGAGGGCACCTGGCAGTGGAAACTGTCTGGGGATATGTTTGGTTTTTCTTGTTTTGAGATTGCTGCTTGCAAACTGTCTCCAGTTCTTTTATGGTGTTTTGTGTTTTTTATGCCTCTGCTTCTACCTTTGCTCTCCTCAGAGATCCCCATGAAGAGCCCTGTTCAGAACAACAAAAGAATTCAAAACACACCATTTAAACATCTTAAACTTCCAAACTACTGTGGCACTGATCCAGCAGTTCAGATACTACATATTGCTGAAAAAAAATCATCAAGAGGGATATCAAGAGATTGCTAAGAAAGAAATGGCTCAAAGAAATGATATCTTGTGGGAAGAAGGAAAAGGAACACCTCATTGTCGGGGAGAGAAAAGGTGGAAGAGTATGAAAATGAAAAGGATATTTTAGAAGCTGAAGGATGCTAGAGGCACCCACAAAAAAAATGCTATGGCTCAATAAAAAATAAGTTAGAAGATTGAAATTTTGTTTACAGAAGTGGAAGCGAAAGTAAGGCAAAGAGGGAAAGAAAATGCAGACTTCATTACATTTGTATTACTATATTATAAGCTAGTTTCTTTTTTCAAATGTAGCATGAAATTTGATATAGTGTGGTTCAGACTGCTGCTTGTTTTTCAAAGTATCCTTTGAATATTATAGCCTACTTGTTTTTGGGAGGAAAAGGGGACTATTGTTGCTATCTTGCCTTACAACAGTGGGTTAGTCAGCAACCAGACTTGTCATGGGTTTGATGTGAGCATCCTTGTGGAAGGAGACCCACTTGATCAATTGTACTACAAAACACAATCAGAAGGGAAGAAAAAGCAGTGAGTTGAAGAGAGAAAATGTTGGATCTGAAATCAAAGCACATTTCCCAGCAAAGACTCAGATAGCTTGTGCTGCTGTAAGCAAACATCTNAAGTTGCCTATGCTTTATGTTGACTCTTGTACAAAAATTAGAGAGCTTTTTTCCCTCCAATTAATTTTATAATATTACTTTTGTTTATTGGACTGCTTCAGCTGTTTCTTTAGAAAACACTGTCCTTTTCCATTTACTTACATTGGTTTATGACTTTTTATCCTAATTTAGAAAAAGAAAAGAAAAAGACCCAAAAAACAAACCCAGAATAATAAAACCCATTCAGATTATTTATTTTTTTTTTAATATCTGTCATCAAGAAAAGTGCTCTGCATTTTATACTGCCATAACTCTTGAGCCTGGCTAGTAACAGTATCCTTTCATCTTATCTTGTAAAAGCTGGAGTAAGATTTGATACATAGAGGTAGTCTTTAAGCTGCCAGGGTTTAATGATCATCCCAAGGATGCTTGGAACAGGAAAGGTTCCAAAGAAATTGTCATCCTTTATAGGAAAATACTTTTAAAATCATCCTGTATGCTACTTTTTATTAGATTAAGTATATAATCAGAAAACTTTTTCTGATCCAAAACTTTGATTGCTTTGAAGTCACAATTCAAAGGAAAAGTTATCTGATTGTTTTAGAGATGAGGAGTAAAATATTGAGGGGAATGTTGGTTCAAGGAGAGTGCATGGGTTATGGACCATCTCTTTCTTTGAGCTCCATGTATATCTGTGGGAACATGTAACAAGACAAATTACCCAAGGCAAAGTGTGCTCAGGCGGTTTTGTTTTGTTTTTTTTTCCCCTCCTTTTTAACTGCCTGTCTTGCTTTTCCCATTCATCTCTACTAGGTTTTGAGGTAATGACCTTCCTTCAGCCTGGATCTGCTAGAGCTGATACACAGCAGATACTGTGTAAGAGCAGCTAACAGGATGCTTCTGCTCTAGGGATGCGCTCAGGATAGATAATGTACTGTGCTTAGCTTCTCTGTGATTACTGTCTCTCATCTGACAATGTTCAGGTCAGTTAGAGAGACAAGAGAAGCAGGAGAGAGATTACAGCTAGAATAGTGTTAAGATCCAGAACAGAACAGGCTCCTATAGACATTTAGTTTGGTTTAATTTGTCCAGGTTTGAAACGCACTTGGCGACAAAATAGAAGGTGTACCAATATCCACACCTAGTAGACAATAATTTGCTCCTCTACTCTTTGGGATACTCACTTATTCTAACCTTTGCTTTCTGTAGTAGATGTTGCTGTCAGGAATGTGTATGAATGAGGTTCTTTTATAGTTAATGAATGTAAAGTAATTTTACACAAAACGCTTATTTTGGATCTATGAACTGTAGAAGTCAGAAGCGGTTCCCTAGAAATTCATACTTTTGATAGGCTTCAACAAATCTTATAAGTATGCAAAAAAAGTGTCTCTTTAAAAATATATATGCATTTAAATGTATTATTTCTGGTAGCTGAACAAAAACTCATCTGGAATTTTTAAAATATGTTGTTAATCTGTCCATTTCACTATTCATTTAGTACCTGTTTGTAAACCAGGCAAGGGATCTTGTGAACAGTACAGATAAGTATCCCCTAAATTGTGGCACAAGTGAAAGAAAAAAATCTCTGTTAATTTTGTAAAATAAAGCACAAGTCTAAAGTAAAGGAAAAATAAATTACTCCCATCACATTTACTGTCCCAGCTATTCAGAATTTCCCAGAATTTAGCTACTTGTATCTTGCTGTGGTAACAAACAAGTGACATTTGCATCATTGCAAAAATATGAAACTAATTGGCAAGATTAAATAAATAAACAAATCTGTATTTTCCTTACTAAAACATGTTTCGATTTTGTTATCAAACATGCTGTCCATCATTAGTTACCCATTAATATTAATCTTTTACTTCAAACACTCTTGTAAATAATTTCATCAAGATGCAACTCTGCAGGGATTTCCAGCCGCTCTGTCACATCTGATGGTTCCTCCACCTTTTCCCTCCTTGGATGGCAATCACAGGATGCAAATGGCAAGTTCTTGCAAGATATTTTCTAACATCTGGTTCTTTATGGGCTCCTCAGGCAGCTGGGCTGGGCACACTGGAAGAACTTCTGAGCTACTCTTGTGATAAAGAGGCTTCCTGGCCTCTTAAATGCAGTGTGCCCTCCAAGTGCCTTTCAGATGTGAAATGATCTGCCTGCTATGTCTTGCCACAGAGTCCAAAGATGCAGATTATTATACAGCCAGAAACTGAAAACTTGCTTTGTAAATCGGATGTGCTGCATAATGATAAGGCAGGTGGGCTGTTGGGTGGGCTGTTGTGATGGCTGCTGTGTTTCACGTCAGCGTGTCAAGAGTCGAAACACCCAAGTTGTAGCAAATAATTTTGCAAATTTTTGGAGTAACGAGGATCAAAGTAGAGGCAAAAAAAAGTTTAGATATTTTGATTTTAAATTGGAAATGAAAATTTGCTTTATGTGACTAGTGGGCTTTCAGAAACCCCAAAGGAGAATGTTTACCTATAAATACGACTCGACTGCATCTTTTTCTATAGTGTGGAATTTCAGCTTCAAGTAAAAGTGATGATTAATATTCAAGACTGCAAAATGTGTGCTGGCCTAGTATGTTAACAACGGTGACAAGAAACCTAAAAATAGAGAGTATATCTTATTGTCAATTAAATTAAATTGTTGGGTTTTAACCACACAAGTGGACTTGACAGTTATTGGTAAAATACCTGCTTTCTGGTTTTTGTCATTGATTATTGTCTTAGATAATCAAGATAGTTGTCTTGAAAACTACTTGCCATTAAAAACAGACAAAAACAAAAAACCCAACAAAATAAAAAACCCGAACCCCCCCAAAAAACCCACAGAAGATAAAACTTGAAGTTTAGAGATCACAGCTAAAAATTACTGACAAAATATGAGAAAATCAAAAACACATATCACTGGAACAACTATTTTCCAAAATGCTTTTGATTTTTTTTTTTGAAAATGCATCAGTTTTCTGCCTAAGTTGATACCTGATTATTGCTACAACTCTGAAAGCTCAAAAAATCATTTTAGTTTGAATAAGCATATGAAACTAGAATGCGTTTAATTTCTGCTAGGGGTCTATTTGAAGAAATAACCTGGACCGAAAAAAACTGCACCTGGCTGGATTCTTTGATTCACTTTGGCAATGAAAAGACCTTTAAATAATCTTCAAAATGTTGACATTAACAGTACATTGATGTAATAACACCTTCTCGTAAAGAGGAACTTGGGTTTTATTGATGCAAGTGAAAAACATGAAATCAGAGAAATTACAGATAATTAATTAGGAGAAATTAGACCATTTTTTCATTGTCCTTTTTCTTTTCCTTGCTGTCATAGAATCATAGAATGGTTTGGGTTGGAAGGGACTTTAAAGATCATAGCTCTGACCCCACTGCCATAGAAAGGGACACCTCCCACAAGACCAGATTGCTTCAAGCTCCATCAAACCTGGCTTTGGACGCTTCCAGGGAGGGGGCAGCCACAGCTTCTCCAAGCAACCTGTGCCAGTGTCTCACCACCCTCACAGGAAAGGATTTTTTTCCTGATATCTAATCTAAATCTACCCTTTTTCAGTTTGAAACTGCTTCCCCTGGTCTTATCAATACATGCCCTTGTAAAAATTAAAGTTAGTAGATACAATTAATCTGGATATCAGAAACTTTAGTGGTTCCCTGGCAGAGAAACATTTAATTTTCTTTTAGTGAATGAGCTACAGCTCAACACATTTTTCTGGTATGACTTGCAGTGCAATGTTCTGGAATGTGCCACTGCAGAGCGTGTAGTAGTCTTGCCATATTACCATTTCTTGTAGGAGAATTCAGAAAAGTAGTTTCTTAAACCAAGAGACAGAGGTAGATTGGAGAGTGTATAGGTCATGCACTGTGAGTTAGGGGGGAAATGTTGTTTAACAAAGGCAAGGAAAGAGAAATACAGAAAAGCATAGCTGGGAATTTCTCAGCGAGGCTTTGTTTTGGAGCACCTGTGTGGTTCCTCTGGGACTAATCCTGGCATGAGACTTGTTGGTCTGTGTGAGGAGCCCAGAGGAGCTGCTGTGCTGTACCAACCAGTTGGCCCCGAGGCTTGCAGGGTGCTTGGCACAGCAGCATCATTTCAGCACAGCCTACAAATTCCTTTGAACAATACAATGCAAATTCAAGATCACCCTGATCTCTCTGCTCCTGGTGATATTTGGTTGGGTTTTGGTTGGATTGGGGTTTTTCTCTTCCACTGAAATTTTTAGTGTCTAAGAGTGAATAAGTATGAATGCTATGCATAGATTTATTGCAAAATTATATCAACATCATCTTTTAAGAAACCATGATCTTAAGTGTTCATTTTCAGTGAGGTGCATTCAGAAGTGGAAAAGTGTGACATCTTTCCTTGTATACCTCTTCCTTCGGAGTTGAGCTTTGGGTTGATTGGAGTAGTTGGGTTGGAGCAGCTTTAGTTAATTTGGATAACTGACAGGCAAGGGTACAGGCAATAACCTATCGCTCCACAGCAATACCATATGTTGATGGTGAGCTATTTTTCTAGTAACCTCATGTGAATTTAAAGGTTTTCTAATCTCAGGCTTATGAGAAGAAACTAGAGCAAATCTGCCCTATTATTTCATAAGTACTTTTGCAGTGTTAGAAGGACCAGAAACAAACTATGAAAGATACTTATTCAGAGTAGAGTTTCCCCACTTCCTCCAAACCAGGTGTGTGCTTCTTCATTAAAGTAAAAAATCTTAGATGAAAGGTTGTGTCTAAAGTAAATAGCCATGGATTGGTTGCACATTGATTTACTGGAGAGAGTATCGTGAGTTTATTTGCGAGTCATTTGAATGCTAGACAGTTGTGAAAAAACTTAGACTGCTTCTAAATAAAAGAAGTTGTCAAAGTCACGTCCATTATAAAATTCTGTTCTCTGCACCAAAGCAAATCTCTGTCTCAGCTAACATTGCTTTGAAATGCATCTCATTTAAATTTGCAAGTAGGCAACCAACAGTCACTCTCTGCCTGAAATAAGAGGACAATTCCACCTGGTTGAAGGCTTACCCCACCTGGGAGCTCACATTGCTGCAGCCTTCCTGCAGGTGTTCCCTTACTCTGCTTTCTTCTCTTTCAGAGCACAGAGTGGTATGATTTTAAGTAGGTGACACTCTTACATCTAATGCATATATAACAGTGTTTGAGGCATCAACACACTTTTCATGATTTCACACTGCTTTTTGAATTTACAGACTTATTAAAATGTTCCCAGTTGTTCCTTTTGTTTGCTGGGCTGTGAAAGACCTATTCTTATACTGTGTAACCATACAAATAGCAGTGCTTTGAAAAGTTCACTTGTTTGAAGTTACATGGTAGGGAAAAAAGTTTTGTAGATGGTGTTTATCTGCTGCACGGTGGAAAGGCTGTCCTTGAAAACGACTAGCTATTAAAGTATAGCCACCCCGATGTTTGAACTGATATTCCCATTAAATTAGCTCCCTGTAAGTGTATTATTCAAAGGAGTAGATGACATCAGAAGCAGTTTCATCACGGCTTTGCCAAGCTTTCTTCCAGAATAGGACCAATGTTGAGCAATTAGGAATGCTTGCTTCTCTTTTTACCTTGTTTTTGCTTCATAGGGTTCAAGTAGGATTTCTTTCATTGATTTCGTGTAGAATGAGACTATGAAGTGATCCCTAAACTGGAAAAAGGATATACAGACAATTCTTTTTTTAAAGAGATGAACGACTATAGGAATATGATAACATTCAGAATTGAAGCAGCTTGTCTTCGTGTCTGTAAGCAATATATATTTCCTTGGCTGGCAGCATTGTTTAAAAAAATAGAAGGGCATGAAGTATTGCCTTAAGAAGCTGAGCTATGCTGTACCAAGTTGTATAGAGGAGGGGTCTACAGGGCCACTGAGACTGCTAACCTGAAAGAAAGGTGGCATGAGTGGTGCTGGATGAGGAGTATCATATCTTTGTGCTCAGAATAATCCTGTCAATGCAAGGACAGACTCTTTCCTGTGGATAAGGATTGTTAAGGGATGCATTGTCTTTGGAACGTGGAGAGAATTTGGAGCAGATGTGCAGAATAACACCTTGCTGTCCACTCTGCTTCAGGGCTCCATTCAACAACACACTGTCCGTGGTGGAGTTCACAGCAAAGCCAAAGTGTAGCTCTCAATCATGTCACCAATTTCTCCACTGACATATGTTTGCAAAGGTTGGAGGTGTTATGATAGAAACCCATAACTAGTCCTGTATGTGATGTCAGACTCATTTTCTCATTTTATGTTCTTAATGCTTAGATTTCTATTCAGAAATGTTGTCAACTAAACAAAAGCCATACAAATCAGGTAGAAATATAGGAATTACTGAGTAAGCTGTGTTTCCTTGGCAGACTTGATAAAACTTTAGAGGTTTTAGTTTATCAGTTAATGGATTTCAAATCATTTTCAGGTAACTGCGAAGAGAGTGTGTTTGCTGTGTTGGAAAATCTTCAGATCTTGACTGTATTGCTGCTTTATAAGAAGGAAAAGGCCAGATTTTTATTCAGATTCTTGACTTAGTTTTAGGTGGAATCCAACTTGCCTAAAGTTATCTGTCTAGATGTTGAATTTTTAATCTAAATTAGCCATTGAGTTTTTCCTAGGATCACGGAGAGAGGCTGTTGCAAGGGGTGATTCACATCAGACTAAAATAAGTGTAAAATAATGTTACGTGGTAACAACAGCCCACTTCAGGGCATCTCCTATGTCTCTGGGAAATTGAGCCATAGGGATATTGCTGAAGGAAAAGATGCAGTGTTTTTTAGAGTTGACGCAGTTATTGTTTTCATAAAACTGGAGTGGTATTATCCCACCTGAAGTCAGTTAATTCAGACGTTACCGATGCATACCCATTTTCTGCAAGAAAAAAACAACACATTAAGTTCTGTGGAGTATTCTGCATTGGCATTTCATTAGACTAATGCAAGACCACTATCTGAGCTCAGCCTTGGGGGTTTTAATGCTGGCTTTGACATTATTATTCCTCTTACAGCATTTAGAAAAATAGCTGAGCTGTCTGTCTCATTTTCTGCAATGTCAGCAAGATACATAATTTCTGTAATTTCATTGTTAGTTTGTAATAAATCAGGACCTTACTCGCCTCATGAACCCCATGAAGATGATAACGGAATTTTTGTCTGCAAAGTCTTTATTAAGTAATTTAAAATCTCATCCCAGTGAGAGCTCTTGGTTGGGCTGGTTGTGTGCTAATGTTGTGTTGCTTTCCAGAGGCAGCAACTGTCATAAGACAATGCTGCTAAAGATCTTAATTGTCTCAATACATCTTGATGTGCTTTAATGCCTCTAAATTAATTATGCAATTTAATACTGTTATTAAGTCTTGAATTGCATTACTTCAGCAGAAACATAAAGTTAATGTGATTGTGTGCCATAGGAATGGAAACACCTGTGTTTTTAAGGATTATGCTCCCACATTGCAATTATTTAGTAAATGTCTAGTTCAGAAGGTTCACAAAACATTTTACTTATATGCTCCTGGGGGCTACTGAAGACCTTACATGCAACTCATGGCTTACAATAAAAGGTCAGAAGCCACAATTACAAGATGTCTCAGAAAAAGAGGATAAGAAATGAAGGCCATTACTAATAGCTTAAGTGCCTGTAGAAGAAGAAAATATGTTAAATAAAACATTTGCAGGAAATACCTTGTACCCTATACTCCAGGGAAAGGCAATAATAAACAAAACCAAAACCAGCAGTCCCTGCCAAACTAACATGGGGACTTTTCTTCTCACCTTCAAATTTAGTTATTGGCTTAAAGATTTTTATTATTTTAATTCTTTTTAACAGAACCTAGCTGGGTACTTGAATATTTTAGTATTGCTGGAACACATCACTTTGAGATTGGTTCGGTATGGTTAAACTTTCTTTGAAGATGAAAATGGGCTTTCATCCCTGCCTATAAGGGGAAAGAGATATGAATCCTCTCCCCAGTTTCTGAGGCATCTTATTTTTCTTAAATATTTAAAACTCTAAGTCAACTCAACTCACATCGTCTATCAAAAAACACCATCATTTTCTTTCCTTCCCAAAGCATCACTGTGAAAACTGTATATACAGGAAAAACAGAATCATTATGCTTTAGAGCACATCACTTCTACTGTGAATGTATAGAAACAATACTAGATTTAAAATGGAATAGAGAAGGAAATGTGTATAGGCAAGGAACATGGTTACCCCAGCTAGAAAATGTGGCTGGGGTTGCTATCAGTTCTCAAGGGAAATGTGTTCTTTTACACTTTGTCTAGATGACAACATTTCCATTACTGTAATGACCTGTAAAATCACAGAACAGCAAAGCAGCACTGCAACACAGGAGTGATTATAGCCAGGAGTGCCTGTTCTTATGATATTGCCTGTGGAAGTCAAAGCCTACATACAGTGCAGAGCTTCTGGTCTGTGTCAATTCTCTGTCCTGGTAGGGTGTAGGTCATTCTGTTACTTTCATAGGGAACATATCATTAGAGCTTAATCTCATATATTGCCAACTGAGTTTATATACTTTGGGAGTTATTTACAGTATTTTTCTCATATTAACTCATCTGAGTAAATGTGTATCAACAACAAATGTTGACTACTGCCCTCAGTAGTAATCAGTTGAAGCTTTTCCCAATATTCAGGATTAAATAAATCCTGTGTAAAGACAAACCTGTATTATCTGAGCAGAGGAGTTAAACAGTGGTAGGAAAGCCATTGGTTTATTTCCCCTGTGCTGTCTGTCTAGTTTTAGTAAAGTATTGGCACTGGGGTGACATAATATTCTTTCTAATTTTGAGAATCTGATTTGTTGATTAAATTGTGAATGTAAGGACAGAATGTGGCATGACTCAAGGGTTTTGTGTCAGGATTGTTATCTTCCCACATATCATTCCTTTCTGTTTTTTTCTTCCTCCTCCCTTCTCACCAACTGAAAGTTGTTTGGCTTTTTAGTTTGTGTAAGCATTCAAACAGAATTCAAGATATTGAGAGAGAAAGAAATGGCTGAGCTGCTTTTTCCAGTAGTAATGTTCTGTATACTAATTCAATACAAAATTAATAACAGATCTTTAACTTCAGCTGCACAGAAGGCTATACTGCAAATGATCTACAGATGGTAACATGTTTTCAGAGATGAGCAAAGGTGTGTTACAGTCCCAAAGCTTACTTACAATGTTCCCTCATAGGGAGTCAGGAGTATGTCCCTGCAGTGAGTGCTTCTCTCAGTTTTTGCTCCTCAGGCCTGGTTGATCACAGTAACATAGAAAAATAGCAAGCAAGACGTTGCATTCTTAGCAATGAGACATTTTGTTAAAATCAGCAGCTTTGCCTACGCTGGTTTCTGTTACATTAGATTTTTCTGTAATCTGTAAATGGTATATAGTTGTATGTATTCAGTCCTGAGGCTTAAGTATAGTTAGGCTTTCATATGAATAAGTGCACATCTCCCCGTTATGCACCAAGTCCTGAAATGGGCAACCTGTCCCTTTGAACACTGGCATCAACCAGACCTTGTGAAACTGCCGTTGCTGGCTAGCAGAAGCATCCCAAGAAAGTCTAGGATTGCGATCCATGCCAGTTTGTTGGATGTTTTGTGCTTGTGTGGAGCTGTGGGAGTTACTTTTGAACCTAGTCCATCTGTAGAGCACCATAGAGCCCCATGGACTGGAGCAGTGGAACTGCTGCTGAGTCACTTCTGTGATGGTGCAGTGGAACGGGCACAGGGGCTGTGGTCAGTCCATGGCAGCTCTTCTCTGCCACTCCTTTTGCCGCTCCAATTGCTCTTTAATTTAAAAGAAGAAAAAAAAGTTGTTTCTTTTCTTCAGCTCCACAAATGGATTTAGTGAAACTTCTTAGATAAAGAGGTTTAATTCCAGTAGATGCAATTACAGCTGTTGTGGTGTCTGTAACTCTTGGATGTGGAAGGAGCTGAACCTTTAATATTTCACCACCTTTTTTCTTTGCCCCGAGACATAGCTTTATATGTTTGAACATAAAAGCTGCATTGCAGCCACTGTCTGAGTTCATTTAGGGGGTTGTTTAATGTTTGTATATACATACTTTAACTTTCTTTTGATGTATAAGAGTGAATTTTGGTAGGTGAGTGTGGGAGATTGTTGCACTTCTTGCCAACAGTTTGTCTCTTTTCTGCGCTTATAAACATCTTCATTAACCACATAATTTCTCATCAGAAGTTTCATTAAGGCAATTTTTGGGTAATTTTGTGTATACTTTATACAAAACAGAGTTTAGAAAGAAAGGAATGATTACTGAGATTTTCCTTTATTGTTTAACAGGCATGGGTAGGAAAGACCAAATTATGGGACATTTCCTACCTGGGGAACCCAGTGAGCAAACAGCACATTTCCATTAACAGACTTGCCATCCCTTTTCAGGAAAGTCCATCTGCTTCCAACTGATAAAGCACCATATTACAGCACATTCAAGTGCCTCATATGATAATTCAAAACTTTATTTATGCTTTCCCACTCTCTCAGACTTAACACACTAGACACGTATCTTGTGTTCATAAGTCACACCCAAATATTTCCTGAAATATTGAAATTTCTAACATTTTGTGAGATTTTTTTTGGTTTTGTTTTTCCTGTTTAATCAGTGATACTGAAAACCACAAGAGGGGGAAACATCTTTCTCAATTGCAGTGATAGGTGGAGAAAAGACGGTAAGGGGGTCATGAATATCTTAAAAGTTTTTAATAACTGTTAATAGAGAAACTCTGTACAGTAGAAATGGAGGAGTATGTTTGCTCAGAACATCTTTTTCAGATAAGGCTGTCTTCCATGAGAAAGGGGTATGTGGTTTTTTTCTATGAACATATAGCGGAGCCTCATCTCACTCTAAAAGGCTGGATGGATCAAAATATTTCTAGACTAAACAGCGGATGAAAGGAATTTGTAAGAACAATTATTACAGATACCAATCTGGATCATGAGAAGTGAACACTCAGGATGGAATTAATCTAAACAGATTTAGGTGTGCTGCGTAATGGGTAGAGGATGTGAGATATTCCTAAGGCTTGCCTCTTTTCATCCTAGGGCAAACAACTAAAATACATGAGCTCAGTGGAATGGTCCTTTGATATGGCAGCTTTTCCTGTGTTAATTGCACAGAGTGCATACAGCTCAGGGGGAGATGCCTATAACTGTAAGGTTATCTAAAGTTAAGTGAGGCCACTTCCTAAATTATTAATGCTGATAACTGTATATCAAATAGTGAGCTTCCTGTAAAGGTCTGTTTAGGCACAATTGCCTTTTAGTGTCATGTAAAATTATACATGACATTTAGCGAACTTTGATTTTAAAAAAAATTATCTTGTTTTTTTTTAAAAGCAGAGGTGCTAGAAGTGAGGCATCAGTAAGCACCAGAAGGTGTCAAAATCTAAGAGTGTTTCTCATAATTTCTCAAATTTAAAAAAAGTTTTTGTGATTATGTATCAGATACATAGAAAATATAAGTAATGTGAAAGCAGTTAAACTGAAATACTCTCCTAGTAGTTACTTTTTCCTGAAGTTTTCTTTTCCTAACTGCTTGTGCTAGTGATTGACAGATTGACACTGTAGTGCACTTACAGAACGCTCACTTTTCTAGAGTGAAACAAATGCCGTATGTCTAGACTGAACAATTTTTGAGCTATGAGTCTACCAAATTACAATTATACCTGGAATGTCTAGATTTTGTTTTACCATACTCCTCAGAACTTCAGAGCAATATGAACATAGTTATTCACCAACTGACAGAGATTTGGCTGGCTCAGTATTATGAATTGACATTTCTTCATTGAGAACTTTGTCTAATTTCAGGATACTTATCATTAATTTTGATTTCAGTTATACTGGATAAAAGGAGCAAAAAAAAATATTGCTTTCAGTCATCCTCAAAAATTAAAAATCGAGCAAGTTGAATGAACTGTTGTGTGACATTAAATTTGTCCTTTTATTTTGGCCTTATGGAATTCCTGCTACAACCTCAGAAATGCAGAAAATTATTTAGTTCAGTGGGGACTTAGTTGACATTTGCACAGTATAAGAAGAATTTATCTTTATAGCTAGTTTTTAGAACAGAGACAGGACATCAATTTATCTTTCAAGTCAAAGTTGGTAGAATAAGCCTGTGCCTCCTTCTTCCATCTAATATATAGGATGTTCTAGAACTGTTCTCCATTAACATAGCCTTTTGAAGCAGTTCAATATGAAATATAATATTAACATGCTTATTGGGCTAGAATTAGAGAGGTGATGCTGTCACTTTGGATTTCATGTGAGAGGACCACTGGAAACCAGTGATTGCAAGGAGATCTCTGAGCATGTCAAGTGATTCATCATTTTACAGACTACTGTAACAAACATGGGGCTAAAATTAATCTTGTGCTTCATTTAAAGTCCATTTGACAGCCTCCAAACTTCAAGCAGAGAGCTTAGGCCAAAGACACTGACAACACAAATTTTTGAATAAATAATGAAAAAATTCTGAAAATATCTTTCTAGTGCATAGCCAGAAAATTATAATCAGTTTGGTTTCACTTTTGATCTCTAAAGAACTTGTTTTATTTTTAATGCAGTTTTTTGACTCTCCCATATATTCTTCTGGATTCGCGATGCATGTTTATTTATTGATAGTGCTCATTTTTGAGATATCTAATTAGAAAGCTGTACATTTCCATAGTACTTCAATTTTTAAAAATTCTTACCCACTTCTGACTTGTGCTTACTGCGAGTTGAGTCAGAAACTTGTGCTTGGAAACTGGCTTGATTCCTTTTGTCAACAGTACAAGAAAAATCTCTATAAGTGGACTCAAGATAAAAAACAAACTCTAAGAATATAAAAATAAATAAAGAACAACAACAACGAAACTGTTCCCAGCAAGAAAGTCTGTCTTGAACTAGTTGTAGCACTTTTTCCTTTCATAACAGGTCAGAGGTGCTTTTCAGGTGTGTAAACATTGCAGTTGCCATCTCTTACCATCCAGCTTTGATCTCATCTTGGTCCAGAATGCTTCTAACCTCTCTCTAATGAGATCCAGTGAAAGAAGTGCAAGGCAGAGACGCCTCTTTCAGTTTGAAGACTACTACACCTGAAGCTCAAGAATCAAAAGATTTTCTGCTCTTTAAAATCCACTGAAAATGGAAGCTGCAGGGCTGATATTGTAATACACCTTTTTCCTGATTTTGTAAAATCATCAGGATTATTTCTGTAAAGCTATTATCTTTTATTGGTGTAAGTACACCTAAAGGCATTTTTGAGGATGCTAAACATGATGTGTAGTAGTGCTGATTTATTTTTTTAATAGATTATTTAGGCAAGAAAATACAAGTACGTAACTAAGTCGCTCCAATTTTTGAGACCCATTTTTCCTCACAGCAACACAAAATTACCCGGAGTTCATGAAAAACAAAAGGACCCATGTGATCACCTTTATATGCTGATAAACACTCAGGTGTAATACTCGCCTTATTATGCATGAAGTTTTACCAGCCTGTGAAATTTGTTTCTGACAGTGAGAAACCTCCTTCGTGATACAGCTCTGTATAAACACACAAACTCAATTTCTCAGTGCAGAGTCAATGTGTGCAGATTCATCTTATCAAGTAAACAAAGGAGAAATTACTGTATCCAGAGTTTCGCTTCCCCAGAAGTAGTTCTCTTATTTAAAGATACTCTGACACTCTAGTCTAAAGTGAGTTTTTATGAAAAATAAATAAAAAGCCAAAGGCGAAACACAAGTGCACTTCTTGTTTTAAATAGGGATTCTCATGAATATGGGAAAAGAATCATACAAGTTATAAAATATGATCTTCAGTTCTGTACCTGGAACACACAGCGCCTACTTGTCCGGACAGCAGCATCTTTTAAGGTATCATAATCATGGATGTATTTGTAATATCACAAATTTCAGTCAGTCCCCTCCTCTCCCTAATGTGCCCATGTGTGCAGAGCCTAACTCAAGTTCCTTGCTCGTGCTGCCTCCCAAACCATGCTCAAGCTGAAATCCTTCTGGGACTGATCTCACAATTTAATAGCACAGATCAAGTGCCAATGTCTAGAAGCACCCCGCAAATTAAATTTTCTAGTCTAGACATAGGAATTGTGGTTGGAGGTGGCTGATGTTGGCTTAAATAGGTCCAGGATTCATGCTGATAACTGGGGTGGGGTTGGGGGGGGTTGTCGATTGGGGGGTGGGGTTTGGACAAGTTTGGAAAGAATAAAGGAGAACTAATGAACTGTACCAGCACAGAAGAATAGTTCAAACCATCGTTTCCCAGTTGCAAAATATATATTAACCATGTTTCCATCTTCCCATATTTTATCCCAGGTATTTCAAGGGTTAGCGGTTGCGGTTTATTGTGTCTGTTACAGGTCCATCCTCGCATTAACTATAAGCATCTACCTCTAAATGCTTTCTGTCAAATAAAATCCTTTCTCGCTTTTGTAAAAGAATCAAATTGAACCAAGGTGAAAAGCTGTGTGGAGATAAAACTTTGATGTGGTTCATTCAAATGGACCTTGATGTTCTACACAAGCTGAGTTGTCAACTGTTTCTGATTGCTTTTCATAAAGAGTAGAGTTTGTTTGTTTTGCAGCTACATATACAAATAGTACAAGCTTATTTGAGGAGTCCTGGTTTATTGTAAATTAGGGCAATGAATTCCAAATCTCTGAGTCACAAGCTGTATTATTAGGGGAGTAAAACTGGATTCTTGATAGCAATGGCAGAAAATTAAAATAGAGTAGAAAATTACTGGGAAGAAATTTCTGTATTGAGAATAGCTTGAGAAGCTAATTTAATAATGAATTAGTGTATTGCTAACTAAAAACACAATAACTTGATGAAGGTGAAGTTATTAAGCATTATTAAAATTCTGATTTTAATTGCCAGAAACTGTAATTCTTCATCCAAAAGGAGGATTGACTAACTAAAAAGAGGCTTCCCTTTTCAATTGTTTGCAGTCTTAAACGTGTAAAAGTGGCTTAAAACTGGCTTTGGTTATGAAGCAGGTTTTTAAAAATTACTTTTTTTTCCCAGTAGTGTGAATGAGAAATGTTTTTCATCCTTTATACTTTCTGTATATAAAAAATAATCAAGCAAATAATTTTTAAGTATTTTAAGTGTAATTTTCCTTGTTCTTACACGAGTGACAATATGTAAGAGTTCCGCCAAGGACCTTAATGGACCTCATTTAAACGATAATTGTTACATACTGTGCAAAGTGTAGTTTGAATAGAAAAATGAATTACTAAGAGGTGGATTCATTGCTGCATCACTAGAATGAAGTACTGAAACCAGAGCTGCTGTTTTGAAAAGTCTGCAAACATCCTTCCTGAGCCAAAAATCGATCTCTCCCACCAAAGGCTCCACGATGTCCTTACAGAGCTTCTGTGTCTCTTTACAGAGTGAAAGCCTTTTCCAGGCGGGAGGCAGTTCACTGATGCATGTGAGCTCCCTGGCTGCTCCTTGCCTATTTCTGAGAGTTCTGCTTTCTTTGCTCGGTGACCTTCAGTACAGATGTGTTTCCTTGTGTTGCACTTCCTGTGCATTGTCTGTCTGGGAGCAGTGGCAGGAACAGAGGACTTGAGTAGCGCCAAAAAATACCTAGGAAAAGCTTCAGGAAGTGGGTTTGGAGTGACTGTCCCTCATCTAAATGTTAATCTGGGCTGAGAGGGTGTCAGAGCCTGCTCTTATGAAAGAGTTTACCACACTGACGTGTCCAGGCTCCTTCCAGTTAAGAATTGAGGAGGGCCAAAAAGGTGATCACAGATCTGGAGCACCTGTCCTATGAAGACAGGCTGAGAGAGTTGGGGTTGTTCAACCTGGAGAAAAGAAGGCTCTGGGAAGACCTTAGAGCAACCTTCCAGTTCCTGAGGGGCTATAGAAAAACTGGAGAGGGACTTTTTACAAGGACATGGAGTGACAGGACAAGGGGAAATGGGTTTAAACTAAAGAAAGGTAGATTTAGATTAGATATTAGGAAGAAGTTCTTTACTGTGAGGGTGGTGAGACACTGGCACAGGTTGCCCAGAGAAGCTGTAGCTGCCCCCTCCCTGGCAGTGTTCAAGGCCAGGTTGGATGGGGCTTTAAGCAATCTGGTCTAGTGGGAGGTGTCCCTGCCCATGGCAGGGGGGTTGGAACTGGATGATCTTTAAGGTCCCTTCCAACCCAACCCATTCTATGATTCATTCTATGATTCTATGATTGCATGACACTGTTTGTAAGACAATGTGTTATTCCTTCTTTCCTAGCCCCATTAAATCGGATTTGCTTCCTTTCCACTCATTCCTGCAAATGCATCCTCTCTTGTCTTTGTTTCATGCAAGGGTGTGTTCAGATTTGCTTCTACTCTAACGTGTTGCACTTCTTGGCTGTACAGGGTTAGTAGAGGGCATGGCTGTCTTCCAGAAGAGTGTTTTACCAGAAGAGGGAGAGACCTTCATGGTCACAGCTGTGTTAGAAGTGCTGTCTTGGCATGCAGCAATGTACATGGGTAGTAAATGTGTATTTTCTTCCATTCTGAAAATGAACTGGAATATAGTCTCAGTCTTGTTTGTTAGTAATCTCAACCTTGTTGTTTTGGTTTTGATTTTTTTTTTTCCCTAAGAAACCAAAGATCCAGCATAGCCAGCGTGTTCTCTCTCTGATCTGGTGCCTCCTTTTTGTAACACCTGGGGGTGAAATCTCTTGGCATGTTGGAAAAGACTGAGACACTGAGAAAACACATGGAACATCTGTTGAGTCACGATCACTCTTCCCTTTTTAAATTATTCGAAGAGGTCTTGGAGGCTTAGGCTGCAACGGCGTACAATAAATGGGATAATAATGGCACTCATTATATATAATGAAATAGAACATGGTAGTCAGTGGCTACTCCTTCTCCTACACTTCTGACTTCAGGTATTTACAACTTTTGCAGAGGAAAGTGTGTTTTTTAGGTTTTAATTATTGATATTTTTACTTCCTCTGTAGTTGTGCCAACTTGTAAAAGCTGGAAACATAATGTATGGAATACATTAGAGGTTTTATTTTTCTAAGTTTTTTACATGAAGATTAGTATTCCAGACCAGCTTTCTAAATTGGTTAGCTTAAGAGACTACGTAATTTGGGGAAGAAAAGGAGAGCCCAGTTCTTAGCTCTGCCCCTGTGTCAAGCTGCTCTTGGTGTCTGGAGGGGCTCAACATCCCATCTCTTTCTGTGCCTGAAGGTACCAATTTCCAGGCACAAGCCAACCAAGCTCCCTTGATGACTCGGTTGCAGACTTATTTATATCAAGTCTTGGAGAAACTGTTGTCTTCACTCCAATTTGGTCACTGGGTTTGAAAAATCACCTGAAAATACTGTGATCATATATAGCCCTTCGGGAGTAGGTGTGAACAGCCCAAAGGCTTGTCAGTACCATCTTATTACCACTGCTGCAGATCTGGGTGATACACGTACACTTGAGTTTTCTATTTTCAGCTGTGTCTCTAAGATGTAAAAACAAACCAAACAAAACAAAACAAAAATATTCAGCAATACAAGTACTAATAGCCTTTGTCTTCTCTCAGTCCAAAGGAGGCCTTTTGGCTTATATGTCTGTGCCTCCCCCATGTGTCCATAATCTATTTTAATAATTCTTCTGTCTTTTGTTTTGTTCACAGTCTACATGCTGACACATTACCAGTTTTGTTTCCAAAAGAGGAGTTCACAGAACTACACAGTGCCTGATCCAATTAACCGCTTTGATGTTCCTCACTGGACCATGTAGGTAAACTTCAAAGTAACATATACATTCATAAGATATCTTTCCAAGTATTCAGCATAGTGGGGAACAGCTGATTTTTGGCAAGAGCTCTCACTTTGTGAGTCTTTTGGAATTTATGGACTACAAAATCATTTATTAAGGCCCTCCAACTTTGCAATGTGTTTTATCATCAACAGACACACAACTGTAGACTGTCAGATGTCACAACGTGTTTGGTCTCCTTGCCACGTCTAATTTAATTTGTTGTGGGTGCTGGGAACACTGTGATGCTTATCATTCCTGTAGGCGTACCTGAGCTAACTTTAATAGCAGCTGCAGATTCAGAACAGAAGCAGAAGCAATTTCAGCTTAGGCACAAAACCCAGCAGATAAATTGAATAAATTCTCAAGCAGTTGGTAAATCTTGAGCTTCTTGTTATTGCAGCTGCACAGCTAGCAGAATAAAAGTTAGGCTGAACTGGTCTGCATGAATGAAACTCTTTTCTTGTCTTAAGAAGTGTAGAGCAGTAGCATGGTATTGGTAATGAGGAGAAAGATGCCTTCAGGTATTCCTGTTGATCATCTTGAGATTCTGCACAAAGCTTCAAGTTTTCTGTGAGTTTCAGATGAAATAAAAAATGTAGCAGATACTCCACCTCCAGGATATCCCTGCAGAATAATTCATTCTTGCTATCACAGATGTGAGAATCCTACAAGTTAAATTCAACTTCTTGAAAAGTGTGTTTTCCCTTCTGGTTTTGATATTCTAGCTGGGTTTAGCTTCAACAAGTCATTTCCCTCTGTGAGAGTAAACCTAAGCAAAGAACTAAATTGTTCTGATTAAATTGCCAGCATCCATTATCACTTGACTGGTTTCTCCCTAGTATGTTATCCTGTTTTATGTCTCGGTTGCAGTGGTGCTTAATGTAATTTACATGCATTGGTAGGCTGCAGTGTTTATGTCTACATTATAGTTAGTGTTTCTTTTATGTGCCGTACACTTTTCTGTAAAACTTCCACCTTGGTTTGCATTTTTAATTTTGTAGAATTGAACTGTAAACATGGATATGTAGCAGTGATTTGATGGCCTGTATTTACATGTGCTGACACACTTTCCTTACACAGAAAACAGCTCTCCTCACATATTTGCTTTTGGAACCATGGCACTGAAAGTTTATTGTGATTGTCTCTGGAATGTCTTGAGATTTCAGTCACTCAGTTCTGTCTGGAGAAAGTGTCTAACCAAGTCATGTCAGGAAAGCATTTTCATAGCATATTGACTGAATCTTTATGGCTTCAATACTGACTATGGGTGTCTCAGGTGAATCCTGAAATAACGCTTACCCCTGCTTTCATATCCTGAAATTAGGACATGGTATCTTGCACACTGGTTCACAGCTGACCATATTCAATTACAGTTGGTTTTGCCTTTCATTTTGTGTTGACCACATTCCAGCTTTACTTTTTACTTTTTTACTTTTTCAGGTATTTTGTGTAAAGTGAAAAGTTGTGGGTTTACTAATTAAATTTAAATTGTCACAATTCCTAAGTGGATTGCTGGCTCTAGATTGGAGAAAAGGTTCATGTTGCCTGTTTTTGAGTATCCAGAATCTTCCACAGTTGTACCTGGTGGACAGGAAAGCAATCCCAAAATGCATTTATTGTGCTGGAGGGTATATCGAGTCTGGGGAGAATGCCTTTTCTGTAGCTATCAGTGGCACAACTATTCCTTGGCAGAAAATTTTTAATTGGTGCCAAAATTCCGAGTACCCCAAAGGAACTGGAATAGAACTGTATTCAGTTTTTGCCTAAAAGAAAATTAACAAAGAAAATCTGAATTCATATAATTAACTTCTGCAAATTTTGTTACAGTCCACATCTCTCTCCCTGTATAAACATGCAATATTTGTCACTTAAACTCTGATGTGACAGTGGGGAAACAGTGAGCAAAAAAATAAAGGGTTAAAGCACCAAACCATATAATCCATCTGCAAGAAATATAGTAACAAAGTTTTCAGAAGGCCAGAAATTGGTTGGGGTTTTTTTTTCCTGATAATAAATTAACAACAAACCCATTTCTGCAAATAAATCTAATGGATTGCTTTAGATTTACACTACGCTGTCATGCTACCCTTTAAGGGACTATGTGTATAAAGAAATAATAAAATAATGTGTTTTACTACCCACAAATGTGCAGCGCATTAAAGAGAATTTGTCAGTTCATCAAAATGTGTTACATTAGTCAAAAGTAGCAGCATCATTTTGCTTAGCAGAGGTACTTAGCCAGGCTGTTTGGGCTGTCAAAATCTTAAAGTCTTGCCTCAAATGCAAGGATAATGGTCACTATGACATGCATTTGTCATTTAACACAAGTGTTGTTTGTTCTTTAGTAGCTTTTAGCAAAGAATAGATGTCTGCAAAGGTTGTGGTACAGGTCAGCTCTCTAATACAAAGTGCAAATTCTAACACAATTGATGTAACTTTCAAGTGTGAACTAGGTAATGTCTGATCTAAGAAGAGCAGGAGGAAATGTCTTCTTAGAAGGCTTGTACAGGAATATATTCATGTAATTTATTAAAAAACCCATAAAATCTATTAGAATTAACTTATATTTGTTTCATATAGACATAAATATGATTAAAAGTATTTTTATGCATTTAGATATCTACCTGAAACTTTGTGGTATTGTTAAAATCTACTAACTCAATCAGAAGCTTAACCCCAGAGCATTGATATTTATTTTATAGAGTAGTGACAAAGAAATATTTGCCTCTATACATTATCCCTTGAAAAGTGATTCAAGCCCTTAATTCAAAGCTAATGAGAACTTGCATTTTTTATTTACTTATCTAAGTATCTATTTATTTATTTATTTATAGGCTTTGGTAGAAGGTTTGAGCAAAAGAGTAGCTTTGACAGAAAGAATAACCAATTCAAAGCATAAGTAATTTGTGACTATGACTGTCATGAGTTCATGCTGTAAGCAACTGCACAATCAGCCAAATCTTACAATGCTTACTTGCTTAGTCTCTGTGAAGTAACTTGACTTTGCCTTATTTCAGGAGAAGCATTACAGCTTAGACCACTGTATATCTATGGCTGCTCCACTGAGTTAATGGTTCATCCATGAGGACAGGGTACAATTATGCTTTAAAAATATGATTAATGGCCAAAATTTCCTCTTTGTCTCCAGTTATTTAACTGAGTCTATTCAGTAGCTACTGATGGTGAGGAGAACATGTAGACTGGGGTTCAAGTTATTCGTGCACAGTTGCTTATTTATTTTGGATTTATTTATTATGGATTTATCCATTTATTATGGATTATTTTAACTGTTTGAAGAAAAAAAGATGACACAAACTGGTCATTTGTAAATTGCATCCTGAAAGAAAATGTACTTTTTATACTAGAATTAATTTTTTTAAGGATTTGTGATTTAAATGAAAGATGGAAACATTTATGTATTTAAATGTAAGTATACAAGATATAATTACTCTCAGCTGAAACTTCCTCTAGAGTATAGTGTAAACAATTCTTCTTTCATGACATCTATTAAAAACTCAATTGGAGTCTTTATGGCTGAGTTCCATTCCTTCTGAAAAAATATTACTTTTATCAAAAAAGATCTTTCAATACCTTTTTTTTGGAGAGAAGACTAGTAACTTTTGGAATTAAATATTTCTATGTCCTCTGGCATTTAAAAAAAATCTTCAGCTTTCTTGTCACGTACTTCAACAGACTGATCATGTTTAACTTGTGAGGACTGACTAGTTTGCAGCAGTAGGTGGTATGTGAGATATAGACTTCGGGAAGAGCATGATATCCGTAACCACTTCAAAGGAAATATATTATAAATAAAATACGTTTCTCTGGGGGCTTACAAAACCATTCTGTTTATAATTTGAATTACATTAAGCTAAAAAAAATAGTACAGTAAAACCCTCAAGGGAAAAATACTTCATTTAAGTTTGAACATTACATTACTTCCATTAATTGGAAGTATTTTACTCTCTCTCTAATAGTTTATTTTTCATTGAATATATAATTAAAAGTATTGTCATTATAACAGGAGTAATTATTTCCCATTTTGTGTTCCAAGCCCTTCTGTTCAGTAGATCACTATAGTTTTATTTGCCTACCTTCCTTCATTTCTCACTGCCTTATTCCTGGGGACTAACCTCTGAGCATCAGTGTGTGACAGAAGATTACCAACACTGTCATGCATGTTCAATTTAATCCAGCTCAGATCAGAAAGGAGACTCTCAACCAGCCTTCAGTTTTGTATTGAAGTCACAGAGTATAATGCTTTATTCTGTTCAAATATTTTTGAGTCTGCTCATCTAAACCATACAGCTTGCTGCTTCCAGGGTGGTCACAGGGGTACCTGCTGAACAGGGGCTGCAACACAAGCAAGAGAATCCATTAGTCTCTCTACTTTATGCATGTAACTTGGAGGGAGAGGGGAGATGCTGTACATGCATACATGCATGTGTATGTATTTTGTATATCTAGAGATTTAAGGTCACACATGTTTGTGCATGTGATTTGCTGATATACTTATGGTTTACTTTCTTTTCTTGCTATAAATTTATGCCTATTCAGTTTTACATGGGAACCTGATAGGATATTCCACTGTAAGTCATAGGAAGATAATATGACTTCCAGGAGAGGGTGACTAGGTAAATATCGGAAAACCTCAGTGAACTATCTAATTCTAAGTGATGTATTCCACCTTCCTTCTTCACCCCCTGACAAGAGACCATACAGGCTGGACTAAATAAGGTTAACGTTCTTAATAGCCTGGAAGGCAGGAAATCTGTAGTTCTGAGCTCCTCTAATATTGACAGCTTTGCGATATGAGTATCTGTAGAAATAATCTCAGCACATATAACTTACAGAAGCTGGAAAAGGTTGTATAATACAAGCAGGCCACTCCCATATGCAATGCTTATTGCCACTTTAGAGTCACCTTTAAACCAGCTGCTAACTTCAAATTAATCCCCATTAAGGTCTAAAACAAGCTTTGTGTTTCATATAAATTAATTTCAAGTGATTATGAAGTTTTATGTTTACCAAGTTTTATGAAAAAAGTAAGAAGACTTAGTCAAAAATCTCTAAAGAAATTACTTCTTCAGTCTAAGATTTTCATCGAGGCTTAAATAATTTTACAGCTTCACTGTATATCCTTAGGAAACAATTATTTTTCCTTTCTGCTTTTTTTTTCCTCCTGTATCATTTGTCTGCATTTTAAAACTAGATTTTGTTCCCACTATAAACAGTCACCATGTGATTAAATAACAGAGGTAATGAACTCTGTAGTGAAATACCAAATTTACTATACTGTGGCAATTAGGAACTGATCTGAGTTTTTCTGTATTGTTTTTAACTTTCTCTGAATTGGGGGTGTTGATGGATGAAAAGCTGGACATAATCTGGAAATGTGTGCTTGCTGCCCAGAAGGCCAACCGTATCCTGAGCTGTATCAAAAGGAGCATGGCCAACAGGTTGAGAGAGGTGATTCTCCCCCTCTACTTTGCTCTGGTGAGACCTGACCTGGAGTAATGGAGCCCTCAGCATAGGAAAGACATGGACCTGTTGAAGCAGGTCTGGAGGAGGACCACAAAAATTATCGAAGGGATGGAACACTTCTCCTATGAGGACTGGCTCTTCCACCTGAAGAAGAGAAGGCTTCAGGAGGAAGACCTTCTTGTGACCTTTCAGTACTTAAAGGAGGCTTATAAGAAAGATGGGGACAGACCTTTTAGTAAAGCCTGTGGCAATAGGACCAGAGTAATGTTTTTAAACTAAAAGAGGGTAGATTTAGACTAGATATAAGGAATACAGTTTTTTACAGTAAGGGTGGTGAAACACTGGAACAGGTTGCCCAGAGAGGTGGTAGAAACCCCATGGCTGGAAATATTCAAGGTCAGGTTGGACGGGTCTCTGAGCAAATAGATCTAGTGGAAAGTGACCCTGCTTATTGCAGGCATGTTGGACTAGATGACCTTTAAAGGTTCCTTCCAACTCAAACTATTCTATGATTCTATGAAATTTATTCAAAAATAGTTTTTATTAGGCAGTTGAATTACACCATGATTAATTCATGATTTTTTTCAATTCTTGTCTCTTGTCCCTTTCCACCAACTTTAAAGTTAACAGAGAATATTTTTTATTATTTTAATAAATATATATGCATATATCACCACGTATTATTTAGCTCTATGACTGGGATAGATTGTGGATGGCTGAATAAAAGGTAGTTCCTCATTAAAAATCTGGAAGTGTGCAACAGGAGTTCATCTTTCTGTAGGTAAATGTATACTTGTATTGCAACTAAAGCTCAACATGCTGAGGTAATTCAGGTCCTACTCTCAGGGCTGACTTCTTGATCATAACAAAGAAACAAAAGCCCTTAGAGAAGCTCAGGTTGGTGGCAAACACTGGAGAGGTGGAGTGGGAGGGCAGAAGTCCCTCCGTCCCCTTTCCCAGGTCTCGCTGCAGCTGTGCCCACTCACATTGCCTGCTCCTCTCCAGACCCACAGTACACAAGGTGATGAACACGTTCTCCTTGTAACCCCTCACACACAAGGACTTAAGGAGGAACTTTTAGACATTATCATAGTTATATAATTTTAGGATTTTACTGTAGTATCTATACGTAGTTGTCACAGAGGTGCATAGCTAAAGCTGTGTGGTAACTGGGATTTCCTTTAAAGAGGAACTGCAAGACTGTAAAATAAGGCTTTGTCCTTGAATTTGCAAATTAGTCCGTTTGGCTAGTCGTGCACTCTATGTGCACTCTGTCTTCATACACACACTGCTGCCACCCAGCCATGCTCTGAATGTCAGCAAGGCACTAGATTCACGTGTTATTCAGAATACAAGTCATAGAACATAGCTGCAAGTCCACTGAGTCTGTTATTTTAATGTAATTTTAAAGTAAAATCAACTTTCAGATGGAAATCAGCTTTTAGGTGGAAAGGAAAATCTTTTAATTCACAAATGCCCAAAAGTTTCATTATAAAATATTTTCAACCTTCTGTACGTTTGATAACACCTTGCCTGGTCTGTTTTTTTAGTTACATTTGCTCTGAATAACAATCTTATCTCACATTTGTGCCTTTCATATTGTCTCTCATGATGCTGTAGCACTGTCTTGAAATATCCCCTCAAGATCATACACTTTTTTTTTACTATCATTTTGAACAGTGTTGTAACATACTGCATTTATATAGATGTTAGCCACCTCTTTCTTGTTTTCTTATTTAGCCTATGAGTTTTCGGACAAATGTCTTGTGTCTGATGTGTTGGTGTGTGTCTGCTATCAAAACACAAATAGTAAAAGATATAGTGGAGGTGTCAGTCCAGCTGCAGTTAGTAATCAGTGTTGCTTTGAAGCAGAAAATGTATGAGGAAAGGAAGCAGTCCAAACAAAGCAGCTGCTTTTGAACTTTATCCCTGGAATTTTTCAACCTTTTTCCATTTTAGACATCAGAAGAATAAGTGATTATAAAGCTGAGTTTTACATTCAGTTCTTGAGCACAGTGTATCACTTGTGCATGAAACCTAGAGGAGTTCACAGTCAGCTCTAGCAAGATGGTCACTGCTGATTTGCCTGGTGCTGGGTGAATTACAAAGCTTCTGCTTTCATGCCGTGCATACCTTCTGAAAAATACCTGCATTTTACTGGGACACAGTTGCAGAGCTGATCCTACCAAGTGAGGTGCCAATGGCTGATTCCCTAAGGTATAGCGACTCTCAACTTTGCCCCCTGTATTGATTTAAATCTGACTTAATACAGTTTTTTGCATGTGACAACAAAAAAAAATTCCTCAATGTTCAAAGCTTTTTAAAATCTCTGTTTGTTCAGGGAGGTGACTTTAACTGAAGTTTATTATTTCAGAACAAATTAAGCAGGTCCTAACTTAGACTTGCAGCATGCACTGATGCAGTGTGAATAAGAGAAGAGCTAGAATCACATTCACTGCAACCTGTAATTACTTTGTTGATGAGTTTATAAAACTTATCCTAGTAATTAATAGAAAATAAGAAATTAATAATGTGCCTCTACATTCTTCTATGGAAGATGTTTAATCCCTTATGTTAATTTATATTAGCAGGTTGACTATCACTAAGGAATGGATCTTAGGAATGATTGTGTTCTAGGTGTAAAATGAATGACTGACTATGATTCTTCAATTTCAAACTTTTCTCAAAGTTAATTAATTAAAGGATGCATGTAATTAATTAAAAGCATTGTTGTTGTTGCTTTGATGTCTAGCTTGAAGTGAAAAGTATTTTCAACAAGAGCACAACAAATTTGCAGTGTCACACTGTGGCCCAAAAGGTGCCCAAGACAAGGTATTGCAGCGCTTGGGAAAGGTCGATAGAGAAGGTGTTCAACTGAGAGGAGAGCTTTCTGTGGCGTGGTGACTCAGATGCAGTAACCCACATGCCCTCTGCTTCTATTTGTAACCAGCAGCCCGCGCAAGCATTTTCAAGATTTATTTCAGTTTGTGCTCACTTTTTAGCATTTGCCTCACAGATTCTTCCACTGCTCTGTGACATCTGTAGGGTCTGATGATCGGGGTCTCAAATTCTTCTGTGTAATCATTGACCATTTCCTACTTAATCACTAAGTGACAGAGCTGCAGGCAACACAGCTTGTGAGAGAGGACTTTTCAGCCTGATTTCTGATTTTTTAGGCACCACTCCTGTACTACTTCATCTAAGGTTATTGCAGACCTGGTGTGACTGTGCAAAGGGTTTGGAGCAGCTGGAGGCTCAGGTGAGCTGAAAAAAAATGTACTGGGCTGCTCATCAGCTGGGATTTACCAGCTTGACTGACTTGTAAAAGGAAACTTGAGAAGCAATATTTTGACACACAGTTTGCCAGTGACATTTACATTAAATGGGTATAATACCTGTCTTCAAAAGTACAGAGCCAGATCTTCAGGCTGTGTTACTCTGAATAATTTTTAAAAGCATATCTTCTCTTCCTAAATGTTAGCAGATGTTGCGTGGTTAATAAGAAACAGGTGTACTTAAAGGTCCCTGAGGAAAGAAACAACAGGTGTTTTGTGTCTCATCTTTTTTTTTGCATGGGGAACATCAAGTTGAAGATTGGCTGCAATGCACTATATTGTTTTATTTCTCTGTCCACTGAAAATAAGTTGCATTGTATACCAAGGTAGTACCTAGAGCATCTTGAGGAGAGGATGTGGACTCTTTTAAGTTTCTGGTCTTTTGTTTGCCTAAACCAGTGCCTCTTCAATGAGCTGCATTTCTATTTTCTTCACACTGCATCCAATCCTAGTGATTCCTTTTCCTCTAAATAGCAGCCAGGATTGACTAATTATTAGTAGACTATGCATCTGTCTTTTTGGAACTATTTGGATTAACTGACTAAAATCCAGTCAGGATTAATAAAGATTGAAAGTACTGACAAATCCATTTTCTTATTGCTCTTCTTTTTATATTGAGGAAAACTCAGAAAGGTAAGGACTACCAATCCATATATCTCTTTTTCTCTCTAGCCAACATGTTTTGCATTACCAGGGCTTCTGTCAGCAATTTTCTTGATTATTTGTAATTGTCGAAGAGGCTTTTGGGACAAACTGTACCAAATAGCTGCCAAAAATATATAGGGTTGTGTAATGCATTAAATGTCATTAAATGCTTAAATTAGTTTGCTATTGCACACATGTACAATCGTTACTACTTCAGCAGCTTTAGCACTAAAAATTTAAGCACAAGCTCTGTAATACTCACTGTCATTAATTTGTTCAGACTGTTTCTCAGTTTATATAGGGTTTTGTTGGAGAGAGTCAGTAACTAGTGGGACTAGTGCTGACGTTTCTTGCTCTTTTTAAAGGTAATTTTATATTTTATTTAAATGGTTTCAGTGAGTCTGATTAGCTTCTGTCAGTTTAAATAAATGAACAGAGCCAGTCTTTATCTGGGAAGAAATGCTTATATTCTTCCGGGCCCTGATTTCTGCTGATGCTGCTCACAGAGTAGGACAATTCTACACAAGGGTGTCTATCACTTATACTAAAATAGAGAATCAAGGAAATAAAGCTTCAAAACCATCAAGAAAAGAAGGTAGGGAACTGCTTGGAAAACAGAAATATCTTTAGAAAAATTATTTAAAGTTGCTAGGACTTATTTCTAAGGGAAAAAAAAAGAGAGAGAAAAGATGTTATATTCAACAACAGTTAGAGGAGATAGGACTTCATTTAACTCCTGTGGAGGATTCCTATATGCTAAACTACACAGAATTTAATCTACCTCTGAAAGATATGAAAGGATGAGGTGAGCCTGCCAGAATTTAAGCCTCTGCTTCAGGGGAGTTTAGGCTTTTCTACCTTAGTGACTAGATCTCAAGCTGCTTTCTCTGGCTATAAATCACTCTAAAGCATTGCTTTAAAGAATTGTGTACAAACTGGCTGTATGGCCATGAGGTAGCGAGGAGTCTCCATTATTTCAGTGCAGGAACCAAAGGGATTGTGTCACAGGTTTGAGAAAAACACAAGCTTTTCTTGGTTAGTTTCTTCTTGCCAAGTCCTTTTTCATTTGGGATATCTACAGCATAAATAATAATGCAGCTTTGATTTTCCAGTTTACTTTCTGGTGCAAAGATCCTAAAAAGTAGGAATATATATTTCTTACATATCAGATTTACAAAGTTCCCTGCAGATTAAGCCGAAGGTATTCCTTCCCCTGTCTATGTATTTATGTATGTAGTTTGTATTTGCTATGTATTTATGTATTTGCTTATTTTATTTGTTACATTTGCCCTCATGACTGTAAGTTTTAAACCAGTGGAATTCTGTTGTTCCCACTTCTGTGAGGTTTAAATAAAGCATATGATAATGGAAATAGAGAAAAACAAGTGACTGCTCTTGGTCTCCTATTAACTTAATAGTTAAAAAAGACTGGATTTTGTATTCAGAGTTTTGCATATCAAAGCAGTATGGTTTTTTTTTAAATATAACATAATAGTGTTGCGTACAATTAATATGAATGAAAACATTTTTTCTTGGCATTTATGAGGAAATGTAATAGCACATATTTTCGTTTTAGTGACAGTCTATACATTCTCTATCATCACAGACTCACTTTGTAAGTTAAACAGGATCAGATATATCAAATATTTTTGTATCTTTTTTTAAAATTGTAAAACTTTAGTTTTTCACTGACTCTGAATTTTTTATATAGCATGACATAAGCAACTAAGTAGTGACTTGTTGAACCTAGGAATGAATTGTTTATGTGAGGTATCTAGTTACATAATTTTCAGAAGAATGTAAAAAATTTTCCCACATAGAGGCAGATAGAGTAAGTAAGACTTCAATGTTTTGGCTTTAATACTGCTTCCTTTCCAGCCCTTTTCAGTGATCTAGCTGTTCGTGAACTACACACATAGATTTTTATGTTTTCAACCTTTATGTGATTGCTGTCGTGGTTGCAAAGCACGTGCCAAATAATAGCTAGATGTTTACTTTTCATTAATTAAATATAAAAATGCATATAAAAATTAAGGAGAGTACAAATTGATTAATGTCTTGATTTAGTAAGACAGATGTAATAGCACCATCTTTGTGAAAATCCTGTGAAGGATTAAGTAGATTGTGGGTTTCTGAAAGTGTCTGAAAGAGGTTAAGCTGCCAACAATAAGCGTGGGGTTTTGGTTGTTTTTTTTGTTTGTTTGTTTTGTTTTTGTTTTGTTTTGGGTTTTTTTAGAATAAAGTAACCTATTTCTGAGAGCTTCCTGACCCAGAATACCAAAACCTACTAGATGTTGGTAATGGCTATAAACTCAGTTGTAGGTGAGGATTGGGTCAGAGAGGAGAAGCACATGGTTTCTGAGCTTTGTACCAGTGGGAGGGACATGAACCCAGGATTTTTCTGCTCCATTTACAGGGAGCTGAGTAGCAGCAGCAACAGCATTGCACTGGGAAAAGCTGTGCATTCCTTCATTTCTCACCTTTGTGCAGATGAATGAAGAGCTGAGTAGTCAGAATAGTCCACCTTATCTATTTTTCATCAGAAAAAAAAGAGCACAGTCCTTTTATGTGTGCAAACATATCTAGAAAAACATGGACATCTGGCTGACAGTGACTGAATGGGCTTATACATGTCTTTCACAAATATAATAGAGCAAAGAAACAGAACATTTATATGATACTATTAATCTCAGAATAGTACAGGTGGCTTTTATCTGCAACTTCTGGTAATGACTGGGTAAGAAGCATGAAGAAACTGTGGAAGACTGTCAGTTCAGATCAGATCTCAGTAGGCAAGGACTTGAGAGCACAGCTGTCTCAAGTCAAACACGGCTCTCTCTTATCCACAGGTGCAGATGCCTGTATCAAAATTTGTTGCTATGCTGAGCCATCCACAGAGGTATACGACAAGTGGGCAGGAGTGGATATGGTCTAAGCTTCAATATGATTTTAAAGGAGTTTATCCAGTTGTCATAGATCAGTATTGTAAGGAAGAAATCCTACAAAAACATGATGGACATGTGATCTGTTCAAAGCATGACTTATTAGAGTAGACTGTGTTAGAGGAAGCTGGCAGGTAATACAAGAGATAAGGTTGCTGTAGCACAAAAATCACATGACTTGAAAGTACAACTGTCTAATGCCAATATAATTTCATTATTCCATTTTAATAATTGAAAAGTAAATTCTGCTGTAATACTCTTCTAAAGTCAGAAAAAAAAAATAATAAATCATTAGTAACAATAGTATGTTCAGGATCCTTCCTGATCTCTCCAGCCAGGATCAATCATTCGTTTTAATAAACTATTTCCTGCTACAAAGGCTGAAACAGAAAAATGGTAGAACATACATTAAAACTCAATCAGGTGTTGATTAGAGACTTTTCTAAATTTGAATCATAATACACACTCTTTATCTAGTAAGCAATAGGGTTTGGAAACACAAAGCACTTCTTGTTTTATAATGGACATGTTTACTGCTTACTAGATGCTATTATTCATCACTTTTAATGCTGTCCTTCACATAGCAATATTAAAATATCTTTTGGATATGAATTGATCACTTACCACATATACAAAGAAAAACTTCCAGTGTCATGTTCTGTTGTGGAAGGAGTTTACTGAAGCATTCACACTGCTAAGGAAGGATTATAAGTGTTGAGGCAAGATTGTGCTTGTTCTATTTCTGTAGAAATTATTACCTTGTGTTCTGGCTAATTTCTGGTAAAACTTTCTCTTCTTCCCATGTAATCAGTATCTCCACATAAATTTCTATTATGCCAAAGAAGTAAGTTTGTAAAAAGACCAAGTCCCAGAGGACAACTTGAAATATTACTCCCAGATGGATCAGCCTGAACGATGCACTGCCAAAACGTAATCACACTCAGGGACCTGCCCATTAAGCGATACTGCCATTAGTGTCTATGACATTTTTCTTGTGCAGCTGAAAATAATATGCAGTATTCTTTTCTATCCACTGCTGCATGCCATGTAACACTGAAGTTCTCTCTCTTGCTCTGCATGAAGCTGCTTCTGTAAATTGCTCTCCCTCAAAAAGAAAGCTTCTCCGATCCTGTGAGTTCCTTCCTAGTCAGTCCAAACAGGGGCAAGTTAAGAGAATTTGTTGCAGTGGAAGAGCTTCAGGAAACTAGTGAGCAAAAAAATTAACTCTCACTGAGCTCAGCTGCTGTTTGTGAGCAGACAGGAGGGAAATACTTTGAATGAAGGAGAAAATTGCTTGGTTTTCGCATGTTGAGAGATACCAGAAACCTCCACCCTACTCAAGGTATCTTAAATGACCAGGAAAAATCTCTGTTATACTACACGTGTTACTGCCACTCACTCTTCTTCCACTAGATTTTAACTTTTGGTGAGGTGGAAAAGACATATATCTGTAAAGCAATTAACCAAGGGACAGTTTACACATATCAATTCTATTTCTTGCTTTTTCTTTTGAAGCAGGGTCACGTTTTAAATAAGCAAAATACTAACTCTGGCTTCCCGTCCCTTGAAAATGAAACAATATCTAAAAAGTACCTTCATAAAAATATCATCAGCATGATATCATAGTTGTTTTATCTTGTGGATATGCACAACACATTCATTCAGTTTACAGGCCAAAAGACTATTGCCATCTCTTAGTCCAATAACTTTGAGGATACAGGTAGTCAAAATAAGCTGCTTCTATCTTCCATTCTTTCATCTTCTGTGTTATATTGCCAGTACTTGAGACTCTTTCAACTTATTCTCGGTCTATTATTATTCATTGCCTACTTATGAGGTCTTCAGTTATACCTATGCTTTTCACAGATACTACCAAAGAAATCTTAATAGAATGTGTTTCAGAGCTAGCTGAGGCTCCATACCTTCAAATGCTAAAATTCTTTTCTGAAAGTTCAGAACCTTATTCAGCCTAAATATGTATATAGATTTATACATTTAAAGTAAAGAAGAAAATAAATCTGAACAATTTTAATTCTATGTAGGCAATGTAACAAAGAATAGAGCTAGTTAGTGGGTGGCAGTTGTCTGTAGAAAAAAATAGGAACAACCTGTTTTCAATGAAATTTTCTTGGGGAAAGTGGGGAGAGAGGGGGAGAGCACAGATTCAGAAAGCATCTACACGAGTAAGAAAAAGTTGGGCCACCTCAGCAGAAAAACAATTGCTTAAGATAGTTATCCTGGGGTAGTTTAGTCTGGAGAAGAGAAGGCTTCAGGGAGACCCTATTGTGACATTTCAATACTAAAGTCTCAGAGAACTTCAGAGAATGTTGAGGGATATACCATTACATTTGCTTGTATTACTCTAGTTCTGGATAAGAAATGCATTCTTAGATCTTTATAATTATTTTTAACTGCATCCCATTTTTATCTTTTGAGAAAACCACTATAATCACCAGTTTGCTGGTGCAGATCCTACTTATGTCTTTCATCATTTTAATGTAGATATACTACATGAATTAATATGTGCTCACTACAAATCAAAACCTTTGTATCTGTGGGCTTCCGTGAGGAATCTTGATATCCTGCTGTGGCCCATGGTTTCAGCCTTATATTCCATCTTTACAGTTCTATCAGCCACACATATGACTGGGAAATATAGTTAACACAATCATTGTTATCATATTCCCAAGACACCACCCTGCTTTGTGGTTTTGTTTTTTTGTTGTTTTTGTTGGCCGTTTTTTTGTTGTTTGGGGTTTTTTTAATTATAAATACAGTAACCTATCCTATCTTGAATACTCTGTGTGAAACAGGGACAAAAAATGTAAAAATAGCAGATGTTTTTCTCTTTTTTTTTTTTTTTAAAGATGAACAAGAGGAAATTTTGCCTTTTTTTTTTTCCTTTTGTAGAGATAGCTGTTAATTTTTAAATACCATTTGCTTAATGTCCTAATCCCTGGGACTGTGAAGAAGTTCGTGTCTGACACTTTTTCTGTATTTTTCTTTTTCAATATAAATAGAGCTGTTTGAAAGGTGTTGTCAGATTCTGTCTTTCTATGCCTGCAGAGATATGCCAGGAACAAGAGGACAATTCCCAAAAGAGTTTCTCTCTATTTAACCGGAGTTAAGGCTAGTTACACCAATGATTAGATTAGCCCATCACACATACTTTTCTTCCCAGGTTAATTTCCTGTGTGATTTTCATCTGGTTTAGATAATAGCTTGTAGACCTTCTGATCCATGACTATGATTTTTTTTCCTAAATAATACAGCCTGCCAGCACCTAATCAAAGCAGCTGAGCCAAGGACTGATCCAATGACAGACTGAGAGGAGTAGGGAAGAAAGTGGGGGACTGTCTTGATTTTTCCCCTGCTTAGCATAAACAGGTGCTGAAAGAGCCAAAGAATTGATACTGGCTTGGGTTCTCCTTGCTGTCACTGACCTCTTCAGGAATTAGCTGCTTTAATATCTCTGAGGGTCTGTAATTACTTATGTGAAGTGAGGAAAACTATAGTGAGAACCAGGTCTTCATGTGGTGGAGCAACTGGGACAGTTAGGATAAACATGAATCTAAATAAGTCCACGAGTTAAAATGGCAGTGATCTACGTTATCAGAAAACTAATCCACTTCTCTTTCATATTCTTTTAAGTTCTTGGATTACTTTTTTGTTTTGTTGCCTGTGACTATTTAATGTTGTTTGTCCTTATGTGCCTGTATTCCACTGCTTTTGTTATAACTTACTAATGAATGGCATCTGCAATTTTGGAGTGATAGCCATTAATAGGAAGAAATGGAAAGTAATAACTTAATATGAGACAGCATAGTCAACTGTAGGTAGCAGGAGTAAATTTATTATATATGCCAAATTTCAAGACAAAGCTTGGTTGCCAAGGCTTCTGGGTGGGATTTCAGATCAAAGCATATTTGCTTTGGTTATATCCATTGTGAGATTTTAGAAATAATTCTATATTACGCCATATGTTCTATGTGAAACTCGAAAGATGTTGTAAGATGTAGAATCTACAAAATTACAGACTAATGTACTACTAAATGACACCTTGCTGTGAGCAGAAGTAGCTATAGTTTGCATACAGATAGAATTTTTCATCAAAGTAAAAAACATCCAACTTGATGTCTAGTAGTCTAATACAGCACAACGTGTTTTGTGTTCCTGCCAGATGGAGGTGACTCTCCAGTTTCCTGCAGTAAATTTGTATTGTTGTTGAATTTTCTTCTTGACTAACATAATCTCCTTCCATGACAAAGTGACCTACTTAGTGGATGAGGGCTGTGGATGTTGTCTACATAGTAAAGCCTTTGACACCGTTTTCCACAGCATTCTCCTGGAGAAACTGGTTCCTCATTGCTTGGATGGATGCACTCTTTGCTGGGTAAAACACTGGCTGGATGGCCAGGCCCAAAGAGTTGTGGTCAATGTGGTCAATGGAGTTGGCAGCCACAAGTGGTGTTCCCCAGGGCTCAGTATTTGGGGCCACTTCTCTTTAATATTTTTATAAATTATGTGGATGAGGGGATCGAATGCACCCTCAGTAAATTTGCACATATCACTGAGTTGGGTGGGAGTGTTGATCTGCTTGAGGGTAGGAAAGCTCTGCAGAGGGATCTGGACAGGCTGGATGGATGAGCTGAGGCCAATTGTATGAGGTCCAACAAGGCTCAGTGCTGGATCCTGCACTTGGGTCACAACAGCCCCATGTAACGCTTCAGGCCTGGGGAAGAGTGGCTGGAAAGCTGCCTGGTGGAAAAGGACCTGGGGGTGTTGGTTGATAGCTGGCTGAGTATGAGCCAGCAGTGTGCCCAGGTGGCCAAGAAGGTCAAAAGCATCCTGGTTTGTATCAGAAATGGTGTGACCAGCAGGACTAGGGAAGTGATTGTGTCCCCCTGTACTTGACACTGGTGAGGCCACACCTCGAATTCTGTGTTCAGTTTTGGACCCCTCACTACAAGGAGGACATTGAGGTACTGGAGCATGTCCAGAGAAGGGTAACAAAGCTGGTGAAGGGTCTTATGAGGAGCAGCTGAGGGAACTGGGGTTGTTTAGCCTGGAGAAAAGGAGTCTCAAGGGAGACCTTATGGCCTACCTGACAGGAGGCTGTAGTGAGGTGTGTGTTGGTCTCTTCTCCCAAGTAACAAGTGATAGAACAAGAGCAAATGGCCTCAAGTTGTGCCAGGGGAGTTTTATATTGGATATTAGGAGAAATTTCTTCACTGAAAGGGTTGTCAGGCCCTGGAACAGGCTGCCCAGGGCAGTCATGGAGTCACCATCCCTGGAGATGTTTAAAAGATGTGTAGATCTTAGGGACATGGTTTAGTGGTGGACTTGGCAGTGCTGGGTTGGACTTGATGATCTTAAAGGTCTTTTCCAACAAAATGATTCTATGATTCTAATTATTATTAATTATTTAGGAAAAAAAAATTTATAAATCTAAGGGGGGGGGGATATTGCTTAAAATCCACAATAAACTAAGTAAAAATTAGAGTGAGAACAGCAGTGGCCTCCCCAGAGGTGCCGTCCTCGCAGTAAATAGTAACTACTTATTTAACTTAAGGAGAACATTGATAAAAAATTACATGTACAGTTCATCTCAAAGATCAATTTAAAATTTTTGAATTGCTATTTTTTCCTTCTTAGCTTTCAATTAGCAAGGTGAAAAAAACATGGTGGCATCATGAAAAATTCTGTAGAATATATATTGGTCTGTTTTCAAAATAGGCCATGGAGTTTTTATGTACAAGTCTATGATAAACTCACAACTATATCTACAGTGTAATCACTCGATAAGTGCTTCATATAAATTTCTCATGGCTGGCTCGATATTGCTGTTTCTGGGATAATTAGAGAGTTCAGTTAAAGTTGGCAGTCTGCTTATCTACCCAACTTCCCAGCCAGGCTATGCAGTCAGTGTGTTACCTGACCTTGGGCTTTGCGTTGCTGCAGCTGTCATTAACCTAAAGTCTCTTTGCCCATGTAAGTATTAAAGCTTCTAGAGTTTTAGGTGAACAGGGGAAGCGAAATGGCCTGCCAGCATCCGTCTTTGCATTGGTTTTATGGGGCATGTGCTCTCACAATTTCATCAATGGATTTTTGGCCAAATGGAATCAGACAGCTATTGTTCAGCTTAGACATTAGAACTGAAAATAATGATAAAATACTTTTGCATATCTTACTTAATCTCAAACATTATAGTTACATTTAAAGGTAGATGCAAGATGAATAAACATCCCATAAGAGTCTTCAGGGTGGTAATATACTGAATTCCTTTTAATTTAAAGTAGCATGCCTGCAAACCATACTCACATTGGCCATGTTAGATTTTAAATTATGTTGATTACTCTGCTGTGCCTCAATCCATGAAAGGATTTGCAGGCTTCTCTTAGGCTTTCTTTGGCTCTGAAAAGCCAAGTCCAGATAATATATAGCACAAGTTGTAGCCTTGCATCTTTGCTACCCCTTCTTAGTCCCCTTTGGAAGAAGCTGTCCCTTCATGATATATGCAGGGCTTTACATACAATTGCGTGGTCAAATAAATTCTCCATGAGTTTGCCTCATAATCCTATGCCATGATTTGACGAAGCAGAATTTAATAATAAATTACGTGCTGAACTCGGCTTCAGCATAAGGGGGAATTCCTGCCTGGCCCTTTTCAAATTCAAACAGCATCTCTGTTCAATTTATTTGTGTTTATTTTTTGAGGTTTGGGGTACTTTTTAAGCATTCTCTAAGACACTTAACTCTTCTAGAACCATGTTTTAAATATGTCTCACCAAGACAGTCTATTTATCTTCTGCCTCTGTTCATGCAACAGCTGTGATAGCGAATAACCTCTCACTTCACAAATTCAATCTCTTACAAACATATTTACCCCTTTCACTCTCATTAAATGGGAATAAAACACTTGTATATTTCTCCCTGGGTGCAAATAAGGGAAAACTGTGGTCTTAAAACAAAATGGATACATAAAACAATCTTCTCTCTACTGATTTTTTCCTGCTCTCCCATCTCAAATTGCAAATTAAAAATTCAATAATCCAAATATATTTATATAACATCACAATATTTTTAAACTTAAGAAAACAAAAAACTAAACCACTGTTTTGCTGGACTTTGATGAAGGATGAACTTGGCCTAAACATTGCCTTTAGGGCAGGTTTTTTTGGGTTGTTTGTCTGATTTTGTTCGTTAGGATTTATTATGTGCTGATATTATATAAACACATCTAAGTTATTGCATGATTTTATTTGTAACGGGAGAGCAGCAGGAATGAGGAGGTAGAAAACATCTCAGGGATGAGAAACGCTACCAAGAGGACTCAGGTGTCATTAGTGGATGTCAGCAGGGCACTGGGCATGAACACAATGTTCAAAACATGCTCCTGCAGAATGGAGCTGGGACATCATGATGTTGCTGTATCCTTATTTGTGCAAGAATCTGACATGTTTCAGTGCCTTGGATACCATTTAGAATAACCTGCTCTGGATTAAAACCACAGAAATATAAAAAAGGAAAGTCGACTAAAAAACTGCATGAGGTGCCTGCAGAACTCACCATCAGAAAGTATTTCAAGATACAAAGTGAAAGTTATATTTTCCTGAATTTTGCACATTGCAGACTACATGTTGAAACTACTTTTCACTGTAAGGGTGATTCAGTATTAGAATAGGTTGCCCAGGGAGATGGTGGAGTCACCGTCCCTGGAGGTGTTCAAGAGGTGTCTGGATGTGGTGCTGGGTGATGTGGGTTAGTGGTGATGTAGGTAGGCGGTTGGACTGGATGATCTTGAAGGTCTCTTCCAACCTTGATGATTCTATTCTATGATTTTTTTTTTTTTTTTAATATGTTCCATGAGCCATTTACAGTACATCTAACTTGGTTATAATAACTACTTTTATTTTTAAATCAGTGCAGGGCTTACAATTGGCATGACCTCTTACCACCTTCACTTTTGTTTCTGGTCATTAATTTAATATTATTACCTAGGTTGTTTGTTTTTTTTTTTTTTCGTAAAAGAAAACACTTTATAATAAAAAAATCACAAATTTCCTATTGTTTTATGTTAATTCATCTTACCTAGTATGGCAAATTCATTTTTCCTCTGCCTAGAAAATTCAGGACATGCTTAAAGTGAGTATATGCAATAAAGGTGCTAATCTATGATAGATTTCTCAAGTAATGCCTATGGTTATGGTTATAATAAAAACTTATAATAAAAGCTGAACAGGTATTGCTTAATATGGACGAAGAGAAAGCAAAAACTGAACTCATGAAATTATCATATATTGTCTATAATAAGAAAGGTTTAAAATGCCCTAATCTCAGGATTTATCAAATTACATTTAATGTATTCCAGATGCTACAATTTAATCTTCAAAAACACATATGGAAGAGTTTTGTCTCCTCCAAGTTCATCTGTTGGTGTCCTTTCAGTTACAGCTGAACTGCTTTGGGTCCATATATATAGTTTCAGTTACCTTCAGTCTTCGAAGGTAATTTATTTATGGATTACTCATAGTTGATTCTATCTTTTGATCTATCACTGGAGGGAAAACTATGTAATTATCAGGATGAAATTTTTGCCAGACCAACTATTTTGTAATCACTGAATGGTTTCAAAGGCCATAAGATACAAGTAATGTTGCATTTTTTAATTATTGCACCAAATAAAATGTATACAATATATGTATATAAAATATTTCCTGCCTCAAAGTGATCATCCCAACAGTGGGGTTGAAGTGCTGCGGATGGAGCTGCCCCAGCAGTACTGTCAGCAGAACCCCCCTTTGCCTAAAGCACCAAAGCTCAGCCATGCCAGCAGAGCTAGAGCCTTGCTGCCTTCAGAGAACCTGAGGCTTCCCTCTGCTCTGAATAACTTGAATATTTTCACATAAATGAAAAGATTTGCAGTTTGTAACATCTCTGTTTTATTCTGCACTCGGTTTGGTGACTCCTCTGAAACCCTGACCCTGGGGCAGGTTGTCAGAGAAAGCCAAAGAAAGGGCTGTGGGCTACTCCCTGTCCTTGCATGTTTTGGGGGTCAGTCTTGTGTGGTTTTTGAGGGGGGTTGTGAGTTTGGTTTGTTTTTTTTTTTCTTCTCAGGGCATCATTTGGACTAAGTAGCACATAATCAAGCAAACTTATTGAATTCTGTGTAGTGTCTCTATAGCTCGGTGTTATGAAGAAAACCTTCAGTCAAGCATGGTTTTAATAACTGTAGACTAATGCCAAAATATTAATGGGTTTAAAGAATTTCATCCCCTCAGGTCTTCAGGAGAGTAATTTAAAGTTTTTATTTGTCCTTGGGTATTTTTATAAGCGTTTCGTTTTCAAATATCAGTGTGTTTCCTACTTTTGATACATTTGAAGGGTTCTTCTGCTTTGGCAACTCTCAGTAAAAATGAGGGTTTTTTCAAATTATCCCTGCACAACATTGTTCATATAGGGAAAGAAGAGAAGTGGAAATGACAGCAGCATAACAACTGAGAGAAGAGAGAGACATGGTTGAAAGATGCAGACTAAAATCCTTACAATTTTAAGGCTCCAAGATAATTGAAGTTGTATTGTTTCAATATGTCTATACCTCATTTGAGATCTCAGTAAATTGGATGGAAGTTTTGTTTAAGGAATGGTCAATTTTTCACTTATTTGACTTCCCCCCAAAGTCCCTGCAGAGTTTAAAGACTGATGATACCTGCATGTGTTGAGTCTCCAGGGGATGTTGCGGCAGTGAATGCCATCTCCCTGCCACCCGCCTGTGGCAGAAGGGCTTTAGCTCATGCCTGAGGGAGATTTCTTTGCATCACAGCACTTTACATTGTCAGTCATTGACACTCACGACTTGGTGGAAAATGTGTCTTTTTTTTTCTGAGCAGACTAGGTTTCCTCCTAGTTGCAAGGATTTTGTCTTCACACTGTTGGTGTTTCCTTCTTGAGAACTAATGTGCCTCCCACCTCTCAGGTTAACTTAAGACCACTCCCTGTACATTTAACCAAAAATTGTACTGTCTGTAGAAAATCAAAGGTACCTTCTTAACTGTCATAGGTAGCTTGTAAATTTGGTGAGGGCATCCCCCTTCCAGAGCTGCTCTGCCCCAGCATCTCTCCTGGACAGAGCTGTCTCAGCAGAAGAGCAGGGGCAGGACCTCTGTTCCTGCCCCTGGGCAAGCCCTGTGCTGTGGTCCCTGCTCTTGCATTGGCCCTACCATTTGCCTTAAATGCAGGAAGCTGCAAGGGGCTGAACAGGCTGAACGCTACTCGCTCCAGGTCTGAGGAGTTGGGGGCTGCAGGAACATACAGTCCTATTAAACTGCTCCATAATTTGGGCTACTTCTTCTCCATCCCCTCCCTGAAAGTGCAGTGCCTCTCCTCTCCCACACATGTTTCTTAAGACCCTTCTTGGTCCTCTTGCACAGGAGGAATGAATTAGAATACAGCTGTGCCTGTGGTATTTACTTTTCCACCTTATTGTTCTCCCTAAACTGGGTTCTAAAATCAGGACCTTCCCTTTTCCTGGAGATTGTCTCTAAATTTACATTTTTACTATGCTCTAAAGTAACATTTTTTTAAATTTTAGTGACTTCTGGCTGCTCACTGTGCTTTCATGACTGACACAGTATTTTATGAATCACAGGCGATAAAATGTGCATAATGCACAAGGACTACTTCTTCAGTTGCCCTAAAATGATTCCATGACATACTGATGTTTTAGGTGCCAAGCTGGGAACTTGGAGTGCTTTTCCCATAGTAGTTTTGTCCTACTTTTTCAGCTTTAGAAACATGTGACATTACATGGTCAGAGACCCCATTTCAAGTTCAAGGTGCCACTGCTTTCACAGTCCCCATGCATTCAACTCCCCTATGAGAGCCCATGGCCCTTTTTTTCCTGAAGTTAAAACTGAATGGTCAAGCTTTCAAGGCTTAAACTGTGTTTAATGCCAACCTTGAAAAGTAAGCTGGGAATCATTTTACATTCAAATAAAGATAGTGCAGTCCTACAAACAGTGATTAGTTTCCAGCTCACTCCTCTGGTTCACAGGTGTCAGTGTTGATTCAATGACAGAAATAGAGTACGTGGCTAGTGACTTGATGAACAGCAAGCCCATGGTTGGCTTGACTTAAATGAATTGTTGCTGCTGTGCAGCCAGACTAGAATTTCATATTCTGAAGTTACAGAAAGCTGACAGACCAAGTGATCTGCTGCCAAAGAGAAGTCCCATTTCTGCTTCCTTATTTCCAAGGTTCAAAGAAACGTGACATAATTTGTCCCCTGTCTTATTCTAAAGGTGGAGGTTGGTTTTCCTTTGACAGGACATAGCACAGAGCACAGCAATAAAGTGGTGTGTCACCATTTCTTTTTTACACTCCAGAAAGAATGAGGCATCCTTTGTTCCTGATAAATCCTGAGTGCTGGGGTTGAATGAATAAATGAAGCTCTGGGCTGAGCACAGACCTGGGCTTTCACTGAGGACCATTAGTATTATCACTGCACGGGTTCCAGAGGCAAGCATTGGCTTACATGTGACTATAGAGTAAAAGTGATGGTACCTGCACTGCATGTGACAGTGTCAATCAATTCAAAGTATTCATATGTTTCTGAGAATGTGTGTAATTCTTCAGTCTCTTGGGCTTGATGTGGAGCCTGGCTTGTACATACAAAATTGAATTTGTCTTCATTTTCTATTTAAAATAAGACTTAATGCCAAAACAGAATTTCATCACCAGTTTTTGTATTGGTTGATAAGTATCTGCAGAACCACTGAGAGAGAGCTGGGGTTGTTCAGCCTGGGGAAGAGAAGGCTCTGTGGAGACCTTAGAGCAGCCTTCCAGTACCTGAAGGAAAGCTGGAGAGGGACTTTTTGCAGGGGCATGTAGTGATAGGATGAGGGGGAACAGTTTCAAACTGTGAGAAGGTAGATTTAGATTGGATATTGGCAGGAAATTGTTTCCTGTGAGGGTGGTGAAACACTGGCACAGGTTGCCCAGAGGAGTTGTTTCTGCTCCCTCCAGTGTTCAAGGCCAGGTTGGATGGGGCTTTGAGCAACCTGGTCTAATGGGAGGTGTCCTTGCCCACGGCAGGGAGGTTGGAACTAGGTGATCTTTAAAGACCCTTCCAACCCAAACCATTCTGTGATTCCTGCTTCATTTTGTTTCTCTGCCAAGGAAGTGATGCAGATCATCTTTTTACCACAGAGAACTCAATGTCGTGTGCTTTTGCTTTGTCACAAGAATTGTGTACACACGTGTATATAGGTAAGTGTGATTCATTAGTACCAGCCCTACAGTTTTGTCATTGGGTAGCAAAGTTTCCAGAGATGGACATCAGTTTAGTCTGCAATGTGTAGTATAAAGATTAGTACCCATGTTTGACACATGTGGCTAAGAATTGAGATAGTTGTTTATGCTGGTTGGATTTGTGGTTGTGTTCAGGTTGACAGAAAGAAGTTTAATCTTTCTTGAGCTCTCAGCTGTTCCAGAAAGAGCCGACTTAGTGAACACTTTACTGTAGTATTTGCTGGTCTGAATGTATTCCTTATATTTAGCAGGGATTATTTCTTAAATAAAAGTAAATTTAAGAGGTGGGAAAATGGCAAACAAAGTAGATAGATTTTTCTTTTCATATTGAGAACTTCAAGTCCATTTGGGAGATTTGTCTCATAAGAGAAAGTTTGGGAAGTCCAGTCCAATCCTTTAATAATAATTTGAATTGCATTTGCATAAACATTATACTTTTACAGAATTGTTCAAAGGAGAATTCTGGATATTTTACATTTCATAGTGCTCATTTATATGGCTAAGAAACAATAATATTGCATTTCCTATACTAGTAAAGACAGTTGGTATAGCACTCTAAGTTCATGGCTTGTTGCTCAGTTGTCCTGTTGATGCTGTAATATTTGCCATTTCTCTAACACATCTGTACACAGTCACTAAATCAGATCTGAAGTAAGCTGATTTTTGTCAAGCTGCTGGGAATTCTGATCACTTCATCTGACAATTTTAGTGCTGTACCATGGCAGCTGACCTATGTAAGTCAAAGATTCCTCAATCATCAGCATACCAAAAAATGTCTTGGAGCATTCTTTCAGCAGATGCCTGCTAAAGGTAAGAGAGGGAAACACTTGCTTTCTATGTATTAAAAATGTAATAACTGTTACGTGGAATTAGGGGTTGAGCTCTGTTTTCATTCTGGGTTTGTCAAGGCTTTGAAGGAAGCAGCCACGGGGCCCTGTTATGGCATCATGTTGGTTTGGTGCAGAAAACATGGTATTGGCATTGCACTATTCTTTGAACCAGAAGTAAATTTGTGACAGCTTCTTCCTGAAATCTGTTACACTACTGTGAACTTAATATTTTAGTGGGCCACAACTATGAATTCCTTGTAGTAAGGGGTTTTGTCTGTACAAAATACTTAGCAGCAGCAGTGCTTGCTATGTTCTTGGTGCTATTATTTCACCTCAAAGACCAGCATTTTCTCTTGGTGTGAGTGCTGAAACAAGGCAGTATGTGTTTCTTTATCATAGTGTTGCATGAGGAGCAGATAATCCTCAATTCAAGCAGATCAGCCTGAAAGGGATTTCAGATTATTGTCTTTAGCAAAAAATCTCTTTTCCACATTTTCTTGTTTTGTTGTCAGTGGGTTTTTTTAATAAACAGTTTGTATTATCAGCACAACAGGAGAGTATTTTTTTGTCTAGTATGACAGGCATTCTGGCTGGCTAACCCATCAGACAACCCCCCCAGTTTGGTGTAAGACAGATACAGCAAGAAAAATAATAAATTCTGATCAGCAATGTGATTATGAATCATTCTCATCCTGAGAAAAAATAATGTCCTCTCTAGGAAGTATCATTTCATAAGCAAAACCAGATTGTAGAAAACTGCTCCAGCACAAAAGTATGCTCTTAAATAGGCGTTGCATCATCCAGGAAACTCACAATGTCAATCCTTTCCTATTAGAGACTAAGGTAGTCAATCAACTGTCTTTTGCATTAGAGATCTCCTTGTCATATGCTTTGCCAAAGATTTAGTCAAGAAAATGTTTCAAAACTTAGCATACAGTTTGCATAAATGGTTGCTGTTCTTGTGATGCTTCTCTCTCCAAAAAAAAGGCACTGGTTTCTATACCAAGACTGAGAACACTTTGTTTTACAGATTCTGGTTTTTCATCAGTTCTGTAGCTGAAAAATGCAGAGCTATCTCTCATTCTGAGGTCATTAGAGCCTTTAGCTCTTGCTCTTTTCTGAGTAGTCTTCTGAAAGAATAAGATGGAGAATAAAATGCTTTCTTCTACTTGAGAACCAGGTTTGCTGCATAGGTCAGCGAGGAGAAAGTATAGGTGTTACTGGAATTGCCAGCTTACTACCCTGACCATCTCAGTAATTGCCTTCAGTGCCTGATGGTCTTGATAAAAATGGTTCACAGGCTTTGGATCCATTCTAAAACTTGTATTTTAGGCCAAACATTCTTAGGTACTCACTTTTAAAACATATTTTCACTTTTCCCTGTCATGAAGATATACCATATTAATCTCTTTTGTAAAGATTTTCAAGGACTCTAAATTTTCCTTTCATTTACCTTTGTAAAGCAGACAGAACTCTCTGGTGAAAGCTGACTTAAAAGGCTTTTACATTAGGAGCATTATAAGGTACATTGCGTAATGCTATTTGTGCTGACATGATTTTATTAGATTAGTAGAACTGAGGAGAGAGAAAGCCAAATCCATACTGAGTCAGAAGCAGTAATACTTAAGGGAATTGTTCTATGCACTGCATGTTAAAAGAATAAATGATTTTTCATATAAAGGGCGCCCTACATCATAACTTTTAGAGCTCTCACTTATATGAGTAGTATTTTTGTGTTTGTTGTAAAGAAAGACAATGTTTTCAGTAGTGGTGTTGCTGAGAAGATGAATAAAGATCACTTTGCAAGGTATTTCATTTAAGGAAGGCAAAAAGAAAGGAAATGCGTTTGGTGGTTTGTTTGGGTTTTTCCCTCCTCGTTTAGATGTTTACAGATGAAATTGCATTACTGGAGTAATCTATTTTTAAAACAAAACATAAGTGCAATTCCTTTACTGCCCTATCCATCAAGGGAGTGATCATCTGGGGTTTTTTCCTCCAGAAATTGAGCAAGATACCTGCTGTCAGGCCAAATCACCTGAATGGTGCTTGAGTCCAACTACTCTGTTCCAAAACCAGCACTTACCCTTCACCCTGGGTAGAGCATGTCATGCATATGCTCATGCAATAAGCTGGTCAGGAAATGCAAATTCTAATCAAATTTTTTCCTCCCTCACTGGAATGATTTACGATGAGCATTCTCTGATATTAAAAAACTATGGTTGCAATGAAGCATAGCTCAGAGCCTCTTTGTCATTTTGCCTATGAATTGCGATGTTACCAGCCAAAATTATAGCCCTAGGAATTCTTGCAAGGATCCCATCCATGTCAAATAAAAGAAACTGCAGTTGTAAATAGCCTGACTGCCCTGCCCACTGAATCTTCTTGATATTTCTTTATCTGAGCTAAGATTTGGAAAGGAGATGCAACAGGGAAAGAATAGAGGGGCCAGGATGGTAAAACATGTTTCTGTCTCCGTAGCCTGCTAGAATTTGTCTAAAACAGTCTTTCAGATGAGATACTGCTATTAAAATTACATAGAAAATAAAATTGCCTAAACTCCTGAGCTCATGAGTTGTGGAGGAGCACAGTGCAGTAACACAACATCTGTATTTGCAGTGCAGCTTAGGAACCTGGAGTTTTACCAACATTATTGAATATCCTCGTGATTTGAACTGGAGGACAGGTCGGAGCTTCCTAGACTTCATCTCAATTCTTCTTCAGTGATGCTGAACTTGATTCTGAGTGTATGCTTGCTCAGCACTGTTGTTTTCTTATCCCTCTCTGAAGCTTCTCTTACTGATTGCTTTTCACAGCTTACTATTCCTACTAATTAGGTGACAATTTAATAATTGATTTGTAGGTGTTTGCTAATTAAAATTAATCGTGAATGCAGACTTGTAAATTTATCTCATTTCAAAGGAGTGTGATCATAGCCAATGAAAAGAGGGCAGGAGGGAATAATTCAATGTGTGTGCATAATTTTCTTGAAAGCCATGTAAATGCTTTTCAGATTTTTTTAATGCTGTAGATTCATATACAAGTTGAGCTGAAAATGCTGCCAGTAACTGAACAGAGAATTGGTTATTTAATCTAATGAAAATCCTACCTAAATGGCTGAAAGCTAAGGACTCAGACAAGCCTCCAGGAGTATCAAGCACATGTAACGCAACCTGTGGTGACATAAGTGAGAGCTGGGATGTTCAAAATTTGTCATCATCAATTGTCATCACCCTGTGTACTTGCATTTCTGTACCTGTGTTTGCTCTTCATTCTCCCACTTACGGTTTATCCTGCAGGTGTAAAACATTTGAGAGTTTTAGTCTAATGTTAGCCTGTAAGTGTCTGTGGATGTCCTCTCCTGAGTTAAGTGTTAGCTGGTAAATATAGCAAAGGTGTTTTTTGCAAGTCGTCCACTGAGAGAGCAGTGAACATAACCTAAGTGGATGTCTTCCTTGTCCTTATGCCAGTTAATTTGAAATCTTTTTATATGTGGGACTCTAGACTATCGTATTTGCATCTAAATCTTACTGTTTCTTATCCCTGATGCAATTATATGTGAACTTTGATTAACAATATATTTGTCAGTGCTTTTTAGTCTCCCATGGACTTTCCTAAGAACGGAACTCTCCTGCTGGTCTTTTGAAAATAAAAGGGATAAAGGATATACAAAGTATTTCCTTCTTTTCTCTGCATATCAGGAAAAGATGATTCTGAATTCAGTTGAGAATGGGTATTGAATAGGTTTGCAACTGGAGAAAATTCCTCCTAATTTAAGGAAATACAGGCTTTGCAGTTCCATGTGGATGTGGCCATGAATAGCAGAGAAGAAGCAGAAAGCCTCAGTGAGGCTGTGCGTGTAAAGGAGATGTGAACTGGTGGAATTGCAGAGCCGCAGCTGAAAAGGCCACCTTGTTATCTCCTGACCTGGATAACAGGTCATAAATTATTTCCCTGTTCCAAAGGAAATAAACGGGTAAGGAAGTTCACTTTCACTCTTTCACTTCCCACTTCTGAAATGGGCTGGCAGCCAGCCAGGCGTTAAGTGTAGCATGGGAAACCACTTGCATACAACTGAACAGCTGTGGATTTGTTTCTCAAACGTGGAGGGGCCTGAGGTGCATTTAGCAACTTTGCTACCATCTTGCCACCTTTGCTGCGTGTCCTGCTTTTCTCACCCCATGGTGCATAGTGCAAAAGTGGGTGCTCATTTCTCACCACCCGGCTCATGAAATGTTTGTTAGAGATGTTTCATTTGAATCTGAAGTATGCTAACCTGCCTCAGAGAGCTCAACTTCACCTATGGCAGTGTTAAGTGCTTTGCTGAGCAGTATTTTACGAATAGCAGGTATGCATCATAGGCCCATTTGTTTTCCAGAGATTTTGCATTTTGGGTTTTTCTCCCCCCCCCTTTTTGTTATAGCTCTTAGTAATACATCATTAGATTTGTTCATCTGCTTGTACAGCTTGCATTCACTGATCCCAATCCTGCCCTGGCTCTGTGCTGGGCTGCAGCCAGGCACCGTTGCAGGACAGGAGTCAGGGTTAGTGATCGTCTTTGGTTCACACCAGCTTTATGTTGTGGAGCTGCTTCAGGGGTGAGTAACACCATGAAAGTAATGGTACATGGCTTTAAGTACAGTACTTTAAGTAATGGTACAGGCTCTAAGTAAGAGCAGGAAGGCAACTAGTGATCTTAATCCTGCAAAATTGCCAGGGGCGGCTGCATCCTTGGCTGCATCTAATCCATTGTAAAGAGCCTGAGCTGCTCCTCCAGCAGGTCTCTTTAGACACTTACCTGAAGGTAATTTTCACAAAATATATCTGAACAATGGCTTAAAGAGAAGACAGAGATGTGAAGAATAAGAAGAGGATTTTCAAGTTGGTTTGTGCTACATGTCTGTGACGAGTTGCTCTGTGCCGCTTTGGTGATGCAGAACAGCCATAAAGCTGGTTTAACAACATGTTTTTTCCGGATTTACTGCTTCACCAGAGCCATACGAAACAACTGGACTGTAGTGATGAATCAGTCCTGTTTATTTAATTTTGTTTTGCATACTTGAGCTTTACAGCAACATTATTAAAGGTTAAAACTCTAGAAACATCTTTGTTTACAGCAGAAGCTGAAATAATTTGAGAAAAAAGATGTTTTCCTCTGATCTTCAACTTTTTCAGTTAAACCAGATTGGAATTTTGAATCTCTTGAGACTCATTCCTCATTATTTTTTCTCAGCTTGTGCGTGTGTGTCATTTCCCAAGAGCTGAACTCCCTAGGGCTAAGAGTCACTTTGCATATTCCTGAAATAAGAGGCAAAGAACAAATGCATTGAACAAATAGAAAGGAAGAACAAAGCAGTAAAGTCACCACCACGTGGGGTTATAATTATTGCATGTTGTTTTCTTTTGTATCTATGCTTTACCTCGGTTATCCTCTTACATACTTTTTCTGTGCATACATTGTACTTAACTGTAACTTCACTATGCATTGAACCAGTTCTTCGGCAAATAGGCTCTGCCAATAATGGAGATGTTGGAGGTTAACAGTGCACATGTTGTGAGTCCTGCCAAAGAGTTTGGACTGTTTCCATTGAGTTCAAAGGTGACATTAGCAATTTAAACTGTGGAAATGAAATCTTAAAGCATGGTGAAAATTAAGTCTGGATTAAAGCTGGATTCTTTAGTAGCTCCTAGAAAGTTTCGGTTCAGTGCATATCTTCTCTTGGATCAAAGAGTTTGGCATTTTTCTTTGTATTATATTTATTGCTCCAATACTTCCTATAGTAAATGGCAGCTAAATGACAGCTAATCTAGAGCATCTCTCTTCTTGATTGAATTTGATTAGTAGTTTTCTAAGGCAGTAGCTTTACAAGCTGAAAGTTGAAAGGTGGACTTTAAATATTTGTGTTAAAATGGAAGGAGTTGTCTCTACCCCCAGTTTATGGGGGTTATGTTTATTTATTTTCAGCCAGCTCTAAAGGTAAAAGTTAGGATCGTAAACACCTAAAACTGCAATGAAATTTAGTAAAATACAATTTCTTATAACACGTCAAATATTTTTCTCCATATAGTTAGCTTCACCATCCTGATGAAATTTGAGAAAGGATCTGTATTTGTCATTTCTCTTACAACTTACAGGCAGAGCCAGTCTCCCTTCATTGAAAAAGAAACATCCAGAGATTATAAAAAAAAAATCCATATACTCTTTGCCAGAAATCTAACCACACTGAAGAATGTGTGATTCAAAAGAATGTGTCAAAACAGCTGAAGAAAGTCGCACACTGTTTATTTACAGATTTTTAAAATGTGATTTTAAGTGAAGTACAGCATGTTCACATTGAAAATATATTGAACTTAAGTTGAAATTTGGATTTTATGGCTTTTGGTGTCTGTGGTTATCCACTTAGTTATTAAGAGCAAATTCTAATGGGAAATAAACCCATTACATTCTGACACTGCAAACAGTAATTCCATTGCTTCATCAAGCAAGTACCAATAAGTTCTATTTCCCATCTGAAATATTTTTCCTAAGTCATATTACTGCAAAATTCTGAAATAAATACACCCAGCAAATCTGATTTTTCTTAAAACTGCCAGTGAATAAACACACCTGGAGAGACATCTTGCTACTACTCCTTTTTTATCGTGTTCTACTACTTATAATGTCATTAGTTCTAAAGAATGCATCATTTTGGTTCACTAGTGAAAGGGCCCCCTCTATTACTCTAGAAGAATCCATGCAAATTTTATAACTTATGTGTATGTATAGCTGCCTTGCAGTTTCATGTTATCTGCAAAGTTAGGAGTGATCGTTTTGCAGTAAAGTTTATCAGCATGTATTCATGGACACAAAAAGTTCACTTTCTTGTTGTACAGAAGTTGACCTCAGTTTAGCTTGCTTATAAGCCACAGGTTAGTTGTTTGCTTAAAGAAAAGTAAGGAGTCTTTAGAGATATTTGGGATGGGTTTTGCCAGTTATTTATTTGAAGATGGAACATCACCTTTTGTTTGGCTTTTCAATTCTCCCCTCAGTCAACTCACCCAGCCTCTGGGTTCTTGGCATCAGCCTTTACTGTGTTGTGTGTCTTCAGGAGTGGTTGCTCATGGGGTTACCTCCAGCAGTGCTGCCCACATCCCACCCAGATCTGCCTTCAGGAGGCCTCGACACCCATGTTTCATGGGGTCTGACTGGCATGGCTTGGCTTGGGACATGACAAGAGGTTTGCACAGTTGCAAGTGAACCTCCAGCACTGCTGGGCCGTCTGGCTGGGAAGGAGGGCAGCGTGTGACTGCTTCGAGGCTGAGTGTGTGCAACTGGGTTTTAAACAAAATCCTTTCAGCCTGAAGATCTTTGACACAAAGCCTTCCAGGTTTGAGTGCATGAGTGGAATTTTTAAGCATATTTATTCGATAAGGCTGCATTTCCAGGTGCAGGAAGTGGTGGTTCATTGACAGCTCCTGCTTGCCTTCACTACAAAGCGGTTGGCCTGCCTGGGAGAGCCGTGCTGGCGGGGGGCTGCAGAGGCAACGCTGGTGCTTTCACTCAGGCTGTCAAAACACTTTGAGATCAGATGTTCATTTAACAGCTCTGGGACATGTGTGGAATTGGCATAAAGCAGCCCTGGTATTTCCTTCTCTGTGTGAGGTAAAGCACCCAGTGCTGCAAAGTGAGATCCAAGTGGCAGGGAAGTGTCCTGATCTCCTAGGCCGATACAGAGGATCCTGGTTTGTGCTGAGCAGAGATACTAGGGCAGCGACAGCTTGGTGTTTTGTTTTTCCTAGGGGTTTTTTGGACGTGTGTGTGGTTTGTTTTGGTTTTTTTTTTTTCAATTCTAGCTCTCCAGGGGCTTTAAAACCTGGTGAAGCCCCTCGGAGGCTCCATGGGGTTAGGCTGAAATAAAATAAACAATATCTTGCTTCTCAGTTTCAGAGGAGTGCCAAAATACACCTTTAGAAAGGATTACTGTTCAAGTTGAAAAGTTGTCTGATTTTTCACATATGTGCCTTTCGGCTTGCTCTGGTATTGTGAATAGTTTACATTTCCTCTGGTAATTCTGAAGCTATAAAGAGACCTTGGTAGCTAATTCAGTTTGTGGTTCTGCATTAACAGGATCGTAATGACTTTATTTCTTATTTGTAGTCACAGTTGTCACAGGTGTCACCAGACTTAAGATCTCTAAAAGCACAGAAGCAGTAGTAAATTTGCTGTACAACTCCATGGATTTCATAAATTGAGTTGAAACAACTTGATAAAATGTGTATGTGCTGTGAAAATGTGCTTTCTTTTTTAAAATCTTTGATAATGGTTTTACTCAAGAGCTTGAGTCCAAGAACATTCTTTGAACACATCTATAATTGCTTATGAATATTCCAATTATGAAGAAGGCAGTGGTAAATCATCTTGTCTTCACAGAGAAAGAGGAGTGTCGTGTGATGAAGACCGTGGGTGGATAATCAGGACTGTTAAGATCTGAAATACTCTTTTTTGCCATTGACTTTCAGTTTGACTTTCAGCAGTCGTTGGTACTTTTCTTTCTTTGCTTCTTGTAAATATGTTGATAATAGAAACAGTCAACTTAGAGGGAAGCTTAATAGTTGCAAAATGCCTTTCAGCTCTTAGCAGAAAAATGCAAAGATAAAACAAAATTAATTAATTAACTTGCTAATTATTAATAATCTTCTTTTACTTATGATACTCTAAAACAAGAATTTTTCAGTGGTTTCTTGATGCAAAATTGCTGTAAATAAAGATATTTGAATGGTCTTAGAGATATGCAGAAAGTAATACAAAATTTTCTTTTAGTCATTAAGTTCTGGATTCTTACTTGTTTTCTAATAGCTCATTTTGGTTAATATTGAAGTAAGAGTAAGCTTATTTCAATTATCCATTGCCTTCAATAGAGAATTCAATAAATCAAAATCAGAAATTCAGAAATTTTGGGGGCTTTCAGTAAATTATTCAAAAATAATTGAATATTCTGTGACCAAAGGAATTCTGAAAAGGGTTTTCAGTTTTTGGCAATTGCCTCATTGTTTTCCTCATTTAAATATGATTGGATGTATCTTACATTTCAGTAGATTTAGTGAATATAGTACCTGAAGTGAATTAAGTTTGTCTACTTATGCATGACTTTATCTCTTGTTTTGTTTTTTTTTTAAAACACCCTTCAAAAACCTGATGAAGTAATTGCAGGTGAAGCCGTGCAACACCCTCCAAAGATACTGGCTGAATTATTAAAAGCAATGCTTAAATAACAACTAAGTCCTTCTATAGAGTAACAAAAATACTTAGGACAATATACTTCCTAAACTGTAGCAATTTTAAAAGATGCTCCAAAATTTATATGACATTTTGAGTAAGGAGTATATCTTCTGTGTCTTCAGGTCAAGTGTTACAGATAATATCAGTTATGGGAAATTATGCAATATCATTGAAAATCCTGAAAGTAAAATGCCCTAGATCCTTTAGCCTGAGAGGGGAAAAAAAATCATTAATCACCTAGGAGCTTCCTTAAGATACAAAAGCACACTACATTACAAGAGTGAAATAGATGTCAATTAACCATATTCACTGTGGCTTTATGATATATTGTTACTTACTGAATTGCATTGAGGCAGTAATAAAACATGAAAATGGTGAGATCCATTACAAACCCCTTTATTGTGCATTTCTTTGGTTATAGTCACGTGTTTCAGCTGACATCCACTTGGTAAGATGAGCTGCTGCTTTCCATTTACCCCAGGCTCGGACCTTAAACGCGGTTTGTGAGACAGATGTAGGTTTACTATGTAAGAATTACTGATATGTAATATAAGAGGAAAAGATGAGTCCTCAGCACTTTCACCCAAAGACCAAAGGTGCTCACGAGGCTGGCAGTTACATCTGAGACATGGAAAGGAAATGCCAGGGAACTTAGCCTGCAGTGATGGCATTTTGTCACTTAGCATACACATGGTGGCAAAAGAAATCAGAAACCATGTGCAAACCCTTATGGCAGCCCCTGAGAGGTCATGGCCATCATATCTGAGTGTGCAGTGCCATGTCTGTGATAGATATGTGGCACCCCTAGCCCTCCCAGGAGTCTGTGCTGTTGATACAGGGAAAACATTACTGCCTTCACCTTTTCTTTTGTTTCACTGGAGTACAGTTAGTGATATTTCATTCTGCCGAAACTACAACATACAATAAAATCACTTTGACAAGAGACAGAGTTGGGAAAATATCTCCACATTATGATCTATTTAAAAATGCCCTGTATTAGCTCCTTCAGGGCAATGCAAATGACTCTGGCTCTGTTTTTAAGAACGTTTCTTGGAAATAACCTCCAAAGGAACTTATTGAGAGTGATTGACTTAACAACAACAACAAATTTGGATTTCAGTAGAAAAATAGAAACTGTGGGAACAACAAATAATGGTGCTGCCACCCTAATCACTGTGGACAGAAAAAAGTGCTTTAGCATGTTTCATGCTAACATAATACATATTTAATTTCCCTCATTTGATGTGAAGAAAATCAGATAAACTGATGCAATCTGTAAGTCCAAAATTGAAACCATATGTGTAAAGTAAGTTCAGACAATTTATCAGTTAGACTAAGTGTGCTTTTCTCTAAAAAGGGTATGAATAAACCCAGCACATAACCTGTTTTATACATAACAGATGTTATATTTAAACTATCCCCAGTGGACTTCATTTCATAGTTAAATACGTGACCTATTTGTCCTTTTTGAATGTCATGAGTTGATGTTGTTTAGCTCTGTCAAATAAAATGTGAGATTATGGATTTTTCCTAGCTTTTCTAGAGTCTGGTGCAGAGGACTTGCTTGTCAAACTACCTAGTGGACTCCCTGGCAAGGTTCAGCACATGTGGAAATGAGGGAAAGTGAAGTCAGCAACAGAAGAACTGCAGGGACAACAAAGTATCTCAGTGAGGAGCTGTTCAAGTAAACTTTTATAACTACACGTTTTCTTGATACAGGGCAAAACTGCTAATAAAAGATAAGTAGATAGGCATATAGTTACATGAGTTTGCAGCAGTTTAGGACCCTTCTTAACTCCCCTGAATTCATGCTTCGAGATCCTAACCCCTCCACACAGACAGAACTAATATAGGTAGGAAATTAAGCACATTTTAAGCACCTCTTGTTCTCTTTTGGGTTTTTCCTCATGTCTGTAACAGAGGTGCAGATCATTAATACTTTTTTCTTGAGATGAAGCCTATGCCTATGACCCAGTTTTGCCAACTTGCAGTGGAGAGCAGAGTCCTGCTTGGCCCACTGACATGATGCAAAGTAGCCACAGGGTGTGCAATGAGTCCCCACCAAATCCCGACCAGAAGAGGAATCCTTCCAATAGTTGGAAGCATCTTCTACTCAGAAGATAAATGCATGCTGCTTCTCTGTGAGATAAGCAATGCCTCTCAGTCCATTGGAGGGGCAAATAGTATCATAGAATTGTTTTAATTGGAAAAGACCTTTAGGATCATCAAGTCCAACTGTTAACCTAGCACTGCAAAGTCTGCTGCTAAGCCATGTTCCTAAGCACCACATCTATACATCTTTTAAATGCCTTCAGGGATGGTGACACAGCAACTTCCCTGCACAGCCTCTTCCAGTGCCTGACAACCTTTTCAATAATGAATTTTTTCCTAATATCCAATCTAAACCTCCCCTGGCACAACCTGAGGCCATTTCCTCTTGTCCTATTGCTTTGTTACTTGGGAGAAGAGACCAACCCCCACCTCGCTGCAGCCTCCTTTCAGGTAGTTGTAGAGAGCGATAAGGTCTCCCCTGAGCCTGCTTTTCTCCAAGCCCAGTTCCCTCAGCTGCTCCTCATAAGACTTGTGCTCTAGACACTTCACCAACTTTCTTATACTTTTGACCAAATGAAAAATTCAGGTGCTTATTGCAGGAGGAAAGGGAGTGGGTGTTGTCAGAGCTGTAATGTGGAGAAGGAGATAGGACATACGGGTACAGAGAACTGTTATGGTAGGAGGAATCAGTGGAAGGACAACAGGGTAGGAAAAAGAGATACCATTTTATGTTGATAGTGTGTCTCTATTACCTCACCTAGGAATGCTTGTCATAGGACCTCGATCCTGAAGAGGATATTTGTTTAGTGGCAGTTCCTCTAGTCCCACACTATTGACATAATGCAGTCAAGCCTCTCTAAAGTATTGATTTTGAAGGTAAACATTACAGAAATATAATACGTCTAAGCAGTGACGTTGAGTACCATTCATGTGTAACCAGCCTGAGGCATTGCTAAGCCTACATAAACTTACGCACTGCAAGCACACTGGGACCTGCATCTGTTCAGGACTCTGCATGTGTTCTCTGCAAACTCCCTTTCTGGAGGGTTTCCAAGGAAACAGGAACAGAATTTATCTCTTTTCATGCTTAGGAACTTACTTTTTATTTTGGAGGTTGAAATTGTACTTAATACCTAATTGCCGTAGAGATGCTTCTAGGACAGTCCTTAGAAATAAACCTGCCTTCCTCCACCTGTCTCTGAAGAGTTTTATGATAGAGCCTTTATCCATGCGTTTTCTTTTCACGTTCTTTGAACAGAATGATCCTGTTTTCACTACAAGCTTTTTCTTTCTGCAACCATCAAGTCAATCCCAACCACTCTGAAAAGGATTGTTACTTATTCATTAATTATGAATTATTTATAATTCATTACTTATTGCTTAACCTCTGAAAGCAAGCAAAAGGTCACACGACAATAGGACTTTGTGCATGTGACTTATGTATGAAAGCTGGTAAGAAAAATAAGAGTGTAAGTTCTCCCTTAAGTTTGTTAGTTCCATATCTTTCAAGGAGAAAAGACCTTTCCTGCCTTCAGGGTCCCTGTGTTATCCCTGGTCAAGCTGACTGCTTTTGCTATCATTGCCCTGGAAGCCTGAAACTGTTCACTGTGCTTCTTGCTCCAGCAATTTCCCAAGTCACTGAAAAGTTTAATATTCCCTCATCTCTCTGTCCTCTGCCTTGGCAGTTATGTCATGGGCTTGACAGGGCCGAGGAGCTGTTCCTGTGTATCTGTTGAATTGGCTTTTGTTATTTACTTGGTTGTTCTTAAGTAGCTTCATTGCTTTTCTTTCTCTGTTTGAAAACCTGTAACGTTTACTTCCATAGCAATTTGCTTCAATTGCGAAGGCACAGAGATTGGCACCGAAATCAGAAAATACGCAGTGTATTTGCATAATTATGCAGTGTTTCCTAGTTCAGCTTGGCATTGCACTCTGCCTCAATAGAAAAAGGTAAATTTGAAGATGAACATAAAGGAATTGTTAACAAAGAATAAAGAGAGAGACAAAGAAAGCAAGAAACACTCCTAGATCTAGATAGGAGGAATGTCTTCTACCGAAACAGTCAGGTGAATGGGAATGAGGGAAGGCTCCTCAACTCCAGCAATGGTTCACTGAGATTGTTACATAGCTGTGTGCCAGTCATAGTAGAAGAATGTCCTTTAAAAAAGGTAAAAGAAAAAAGAAGGGAAGAGGGTGAACTGAAAGGGAAGGTCAGTGAAAAGACGTGAAGCTGGGAAGTCTCGGGGAGATTGCTGCAAGGAGTTGAGCTTCTCTTTGTCATTCTCAGAAAGCCAAACCTTCCTCAGCTGTGAGAGGAGTTAGTCATGTAACTCTGTGTTCTTGTTTGTTTGTTTGCTTTTGTACCTAGAAAAGATATGTCCTCATTTAACGTTCAGAAATCCTTAAATTTCACCAAGTTATTCTTGTGTTGATCTAAACCACTCTAAATTAAGGAGAAAGTGACTTTCTGAATGATGTATAAAATGACAAGTGATAAAGGATATGTTGCTTCTTTCAATGGTTTTCCTAGTGGATGACTATCCTCTGTGACAATGTGTGCATTTTGCTTGTTTCTAGACATTTATTTCAGCTTCAGACCACTAACTCCAGTGCTCTTTGACAGAATGAAGATCCTTTTAGTATTTTTTCTTTTTGATAGCACATATACACTAAATAGATTATGGGTCAGATTTCTTTTGAGTAAGGTAGATAAAACACAGTTTAGAAAAAGAAAAAACAGCTCTCTATGGCCTATTGATCTTATAACCCTTTTATGAAAGCATTGCTCTAGAAGCATCTCTTAGTCTGCTTGAACCAATAGGTCTTCTTCATATTCACTACTTCCTAGGTTGTGTACTTGCCCAGTAAATCAAGAATACCTTTAAAATAATTTGTCATGCAGATCCTGAAACCAGAGCCTTCTGGACCAAACACTTCCCCAGACAAGTTCCACAGACTTCTAAGGGGTCAGAGATTGCCCTTCATACAGCTGATTACAGAAAAAGGCCTTACCCTAGGAAGTTGTATACACATGTCCTTTACCATTAATTTGCATGCAGTATTATTCATAATGTGCCCCTTTTGCTTCTCTGCTGTGAAAGTCATCTGGTGACACCAAAAGGAAAAAGAAAAACAACACACTATTGCCAACATTTTTGTTAATTTTGCATTGCCAATTGTCATTGCTGTTTGTTAAAAAGATTTTATATGCAGCCTGATTTTCACTGCCTCCTCGCTTTGTGCGTAGGGCAGAGAAAACATGTCAGTAAATATTGAACAGCAAAGCTTTATTATGACTGACAGTTATCCTAATTCTTTGAGATGCACTCGTACCAGCAAAGTAATTTCTGTTCAAGAATGAAGTGACTAATTTCACTTTGTTTTGATTGCAGAGCTGATTTGGTTCAATCAGAGAGTGATGGCTGGTATCATTTTTAAGGCAGGTGTCATATGTGCTTTATTTTTTGGTTCCATGGTCCAAAATTGCAAATAACCAATTTTCTGTGGCATGATTGTCTCCAAATATAATGATGTCAGAGCACAAATACAAGAACAAATCAGTGGGTCATCGGTCTCTGATGTGCCCAACAGAACCTGTTCCTAAATGCCTCTTGATCTGCCAAGCAAGTTTCCACCAGCACCAGGGCAATCCTCTGGGCAAAAAGAGGGTCCAGAGAGTCCAGCCAGCTGTTGTAGCAGCCTACCTGTGATCTTCAGCTATCCCTGCACTTTTGGCAGGCTTCTCTCTTCCCCTCTACTTAGTGGATGTCTGCTCTGAATCTTTGTAACCACTCTTCACATCGGTTTTACTTCATATCTGCCCCAGGTGCTTCTATCCTGGTCATGCTCACCTACATTTCTTTGTTTTTTTTCTTTTCTGCTTGAGCTGTCCCTTTCTTAGTGCCTTTTTCTCCCCCCTTGTCCCATCTCAGCCTCTTGTTCTCTCCTGCTGCAAAACTAACATTTGCTGTGATTGCATTGCTCACACTGCCCATTTTCTGTACCACTTGCCCTGCCGGTATCTATGTTGTTTACCTCGTGTCTAAACTCTTCAGGATAGCTATGGTCTTTTGCTGTGTATCTCTGCATAGTACAAAATCCTATGAGGCTCATCTTTCGCATGGTTTTAGGCACTACAGTAGTAAACATAATTAATAATACTATCACCTACGTAATGTACTTGTTTTATAACTGTACCATGAAGCAAAATGTCTTCCTTACCCAGCTACTGATTGTATTCTTTCTACTATAACTGTAGATATATGTCTCCCTCTATAAGATAATTTAATGTCCTAAATTTTTCTGATCTGAAATTGCAACACTGATCTATTTCTTAGGTTTTTTAAGCCAAGTGTATCCAGTTAGTTTGATCCTATTTAGGTTCATCAGATTGCCCCTGAATCGGGTAGGATAGCTCGTCTGATCTTAGGAATGTTATTGAATTTTTAGTATGATTACAATGCCCAGGAGCTTTCTTGCACAAAGTGAAACAAGAATACTGAAAAGAAAAATATCAAAAAGAAAAAGATGATGAACTGTCCCACTGGCTTACAATCAAATACAGGGAAACAATGAAAAACTACTCACTATGCCCACACCAGATGCACGATCTCTATCTATTGTCTGGATTTTTTTGGAAGTCATTATGGTCGAGACAAACTTTAGGGAGACCTTTGGAGGAGCCTAACAGGGATTTTTTTTAATGATTTCTTTTGTGCTGCTCTAAGTGTTTGAGGACTTAAACTATCAGGGTACTAGACTGGGTCCAGAAACCTTAAAAAATTGTAACGTTATGTTTCATATTCCTTTCCAAAGCACTGAAATGCTATGGGCTCGCACAGACCCAGTGTGATACCTTCCTGCATCAGCGTAGTCTCACACATTCATTTGTGGCAGTTTTGGTCTTTTGTTCTCAACACAGTTGTGTTTTTCTGCAGCAAGCCATTACAGATCTCATTTCTTATATTAGTGGGTTGGGGGTTTTTTTTGAGAAAAGCAGAGAAAATATTAATTTCCTTGAAGCTGAATTATGCTGCTGTGTTGTCATAATGAAAATACTGAAATTAATATTTACCAAAAATCCAATATTTATACAACTGTCTAAGTTAACAAAGAAAATGATGCAACATACCTCACAAGTGTTTTCTATTATTAAAAACCATGAAAGCTTGAAAATAAAATTCTATCTTGAAAATAAAATTCTACCTTGAATATAGAGCTGTATATGTTGTATGTATTACATATACAGGTCTATTCAGAATTCTAGTACAAAGGATTGCTTATGGAGTTGGTTAGGTCCAGTTGAAATCATTATTTCACTGAGGCAAAACCTGATTCTAATCTGAATGGAAATTCTGGAAGTCTACAGCAGCATTGTAATTTCTGCAGAGGCTTGAGAATTCATGTAGTAAAATCAGGTTTTTCTGTTGATTACCAGCTAACCAGCCCTTACTGATAGATATACTACCCACTTCTGAAACTGAACTCTCACTGATTTGCTTTTTCAAACTGAATTCAAAATCTAGATGTTTGAACTTCTTCTATAAATTATGAAGAGGAGACACTGATTTTTAGATTGACAACATAAAGTAGATTATATGCAGGTAATTACAGACAATTGAAGAACACCTGGCACACAGTAGCTGAAATGCAGATAATATTGAATGGAAACTATTTTCACCTAAAATGAATTAGCAAATAAAGAAATGAGCTCAAGGATATGAGTTATCATACTTTTGGAATTGTGTTGCAAACTCTTTTCCCCTTCCAAATGCTTTTCCCTTCCCAAAAATCTAAACTGTGCTATTTTTAATAGGTTTCAATGAAATGAACAAAGTCTTTAAAACTTTTAGTTAACATCATAACTTCATACACATCTGGTATTATTCCTTATTTAATTTATTTTTTTAAATAATATAGAGGCAAATTAAAATCTAGACTCAAGCAATGTGGGAGCAGAGTTATTCATAAAATGTCATCTAGAACTCCCTTAAAACTTAGGAAGTTCAGTTGTCTGATATGGATGATACATTTGAGAAGACAAATGTAGGTGGCCTGGTAAATGGTGGGTATACTCAAGATATTTACATCTTGATTTTTCTGATATATATTTAGTCTAGAATTTATGTCCCCCGTGTTTTCCAATGGATAAGTTAGGCATCTTGTCTTAGCTAGTGGACATTCTAGAGAGAATGGGTGGTTCATCCAGCAATGGAGTGGTAATGAAGGCTTGTGAGGTGAATAACTCTCCAGAGGAAGGTTTTGTCTGTGAGCCATTTGCTTCTGAGGCAGAAAGCCAGACTTTAACAATCTCACAGGATTCCTCTTAATGAATATTTCTACTTGTTTGAATACATTCCATAATTTCATTTAGGAAAAATTGTCTTCCCACTCTGAAGCTCCTGTGCTTGTATTGTCTTGTACAATTAAATTCCCACAACATTATTTATAAAATTCTATGGTTTTAGCTGTTTTATACCGGTTTGCAAAGCTGAAGTAAGTCTCTGGCTCTAGTTTCAGTAATAAGACACCTGGAGTATAGATGTAAAGATTTTCCCCAGATAATGCAGATGGTAACTGGCCTATGAAAAGTAACCTGTGTATCTTCAGTCTTGGTCTAGTGCTTTAATCCTTAGGGAAAATGTATATTTTATAATTTTCAATACTCTAAATCCCTCATCCTGTAAATTTGCAAATACTTCCCGTGCTTAGTTTCAACACACCAATTTAAAGCTAATCAAATTTAGAGGCATTTACAGGCTCACAACCTGTTACTGTATGTAGTTGTATTTAAAAGCTGTAGATAATTCAGGTAAATTTTTTATTGTTTTTGAAAAGGCTGATTACTATTACTAATTGCCAGGACACATTAAGAAAAAATTCAAGTTGTATTCTAACCTTTAAATTACAAACAGTATGAAACACCTTGAAAAGATAAAAAACATCTGCTGCAGATTTCTTTGACAGCAGGAAATAATATCCATGTTGTCCCGAGAATAAATTCATTGACAGGTAGAAGATGACAAATGTGGGGGGGAAGACTGGGGAAGGCGATAGCTTTGTTGCATCTTTTGAACAAGGTGGCCAGCACTTTGCTCTCAGAACTGTGGTGAGATGGAGATAGAAAAAACCCTCACGGTTATTTTCCATGACAATAATGCAGAAAAAAAGAAATTGTTTGATATCTTATGGAAATGTTCTGGAATGAAAAATATTGTGAGCTGAAATGTGAGAGGCCCATGTCCTCTCATTCCTGTGTTTGGATATCATTAAGCTCCCAGTGAGTCTAGCAGTCTTGCAAGCATGTCATCAATCACGCCAAATGACAGCTGTAGGAGAACAAGTTTATGGAGAGTCACAGACACAGCTGAAGTGTTCAGGTATCTTAATTGGTCCCACCCATGACAAATGCATTGTTGTTGTAGTATTTGAGGGATTAAAACTGTAAAGGCATCACTGAAACATACTGATTATTGTGTTATAATTTAATTATTCAGTAGTTTTGGGGTGACATTCAGTGTTAATGAGAGGATAAAATGAACATGAAATAGCTGACAGATCTTTTACAATTACCTAAAGAAACTGGAGTGGTCAGGATAGACATCCTTCTCCTTATGTAAGAAAATGCTTTGGCAACTAAGCTTTTATAATTAGAAGACAATAATACTCCTCAGGTTGATATGCTTGATATTACGTTTTGTGTGTTTTCTCAAGTGAAGTGTCTTTCTGCCAGATGGTCCAGTGAGCTGGTCAGTTTTGAACTAAATATGCTTCCTTTAATGAGCGTGTCATAGCTGTCTTGCTGATTAGACCACGTATCCATTCCTTGATATCCTTTCCTGCTGAAGCTCTATTTTATACTCAATAGGAAGACAACTTTCTCTTACCCTCATAGTTGTGTGTCGTATTATAGAAATTTCCCTACCTTCTGTCTGGTGAGAAATAACTCTTTCCAGTGCAGCCTGAAAATATGTCTCTGCCATATTGCTAACTTCCATCTGTACAGATATATTGGTAGTCATAGCTTCTGAAACAGGATCTGCCTGGGGTGCTTTTGAGAACCCTGATTGTCTGTGCACAGGACACTTTGAGGGATCTCTTCCTTCTCACAGCAAGGTTACAAGAAATTCAAGTGTTAGAATAAAGACTGTTCAGCAAAATGAAAATGCATATTCTGTTCAGAGCCTGAACTTAGCTTCACGCTTTCTGAAGGGTGAGTGATTTGTCTTTATCTATGGAAGAAGAATGTAAAACTACACTGCAAAATTATAATGATATATTGGCATGCTAGAATAAATCACTGCCACCGGTGCTTAAGAACCCTCACTCTGTTTAACTTGGTTTAGATCTGGAAACTATTCTTCTTGTAGATTTTAGGTAGTGTTTCAGTATGCCATGCTGTCTGAAATGACAGCTCAATTAACATTTATTTTCTAATGTGTGTTTTCCGAAAGACCTTTAGGACCAAATTCTGTCCACAGAGTCTTTCTGATTTAAAAGGTCATTAGAATCTGCCTGAACACCTCCTTCTGCTGTTATTCTCTCAGGCCTGGAAAAGGTTAAGAGGCATTTGTTGGCTCAGTGAGGCAGATGACTCATAACTTCTGGATATAAGAGGGGGAAGTGGCTGCCTGAAAAGATAGAATCTAGGGTGTGGGCTCAGAAGTCCAAAAGTAGTCGTCTTAGCAACAGCCTCAATAGAATGAAATAGCATCAATAGAAATTTTGAGATGAAGTTTATCTTACTTTGTTAATAAAGGCAGATCCCTGAAAGGCACTGGAATAGATTTGTATGTAATGTGTGGGCTCTATGGAGAGCAAGTGGCTAAGGTACCTATTCACAGAAGGGAGAACCAAAGACTAATGCAAAAGGTTTATGCTAGATGAGTAAAGCAAGATCAGAGTACTAAACTAAGTCATGACACCAGTAAAGTTGCATAACCAGGTTTATACTCTTCTCTTAATTGTTGTGAGTTTTCTTCCAAATATTCTGTTGCAATTTCCTTTTTTCTCTATATTAACCGACACCTGTGTTCTACCTTGGCCTCACTGAAACAGGTACATAACATGCAGCATTCCTAGAAAGAGAAATTTCCCTTTTGTTTTTTTTTTTCTGTGTTGGGTATGAAAGAAATTAATTCAATCTGAATAGAAGAGAAAAAAATAAGAGAAAAGTAAACTGAAATAATTAGCTGTGTTTTCCCTCTGACATTCTGATTTCCTTCATGGAAAAATGTCTCAGTGTATATTGTAAAAATAATCTCTTATATGATTATCTCCATGCCACTGCTAAATTCAATTTACCCTTCTTTAAAAGCATCTAGCTGCTGAGTAGACTTTTCTTTGTTTCTGAGCTCAAATCATCTTTTCTGTCTGCAGTCCACATCAGGTTGAATTTTTTTCCCGTTTCATCATAGCACTTTTGATGAGATTCTGATTCTCATTATCTTCAGAGGACCAAGCCTAACAGTGCACCTCCTTTCATAAAGTTCATATCTTCCTGCAATCTCATCTCCTCAAGAGACACTGGTTTCTGTTACATTCAACTGATTAAGTTTTCCTGACCACAGCTAAAATTTGTGTCTGTGTTTAGCAACTGCTGTCTTTGCTAAGGATTGATTTTTATTTTGCTAACAGACTCAGAACGTGTGCTTTGCAGTAACAGGAATTGCTTCTAATCCCTTGTAGTTTTACTTTATTGCTTCAAATGGTTGCTTTGAAATTAAGGCATATGTAAATTTTCCACATCAATCATCCTCAGTGACATTAGAATTATGACCCAAGATTGAAAGGTTAAGTAGAATTCAAGAACATACAAAGAGAAGACAAAGCTATCCCTGAGCCTGTGTTGTGCAATTTGGGGAACAGAGACAATGGGACATTGTTTTGTGAGCTGTGACACTTTGTAGTAATTCAAAGCCAAAATGATATGGATATAGGCTTTTATCAATTTACATACTCATGATCGGATTAGAGCAGTGGGTGTGTAGCCAGAGTTTATCCTCTTCCACTAATACCTGCTTGCCACAAAATTTATGGGTAGTTGGAATGGGATTACGTTCTCAGGAACTAGGAATATATTCTAAAAGAGAAAACAGATCTTGCCTTGAATTTACCCGGGATTTACTAGGAAGTCTTGTGGTACTTTAATTTGAGAAAGAGCTCAAGCTCACAATCTGCCATCATCCTAGTTATCTTTCTTCTCTCTACTCTTACAGACCCTCTAAACTATTTCTTTCTCTAGGCATTCCAGCCCATCTCCTTGTGTTACCATGTACAGTCAATATTCATGTATATGTGATTTTAGAAACAAAGTTTCTGCAACCTATTTCTGTTTTTTAATTCAATGAGATTTTATGTTAAACTTTGAATTTTATGTAGCTCCTGATGTCTTAAGAGTTTATGTTCACAACTTCCACCTTCCAGGCTAACCTAAGAGTGCCACTCCTTCAGTCCTTTTTTTCAAAATTTATTTCTTTTTCATCTTCAAGAAATAACTCAAATCGCCCTCAGTTCAGTAGTTCTAATTAAGAAATATGAACTGCATTTCATATAGGCATCTCTCTGGCAAAAAAAAAGGATGGAAATGACACCTAAGCAATCAGTTCCTTGCATAATTCATCCTTCCTGTTCCCCTTACAAGTGTCATAAACACGACAGTGGCAAACAGGTGCAGTTGCTATAGGGTATGGCTGATACAAGTGATCTTTGTCAAGCACAGAATTCCTTTTCTAACATTTTCTGAGTGCTTCAGAGTCTTACAGTTGAAGTCAGAAGGAGCTTATTTGCTTTATAAAGACTAAACTTAGAAAACTAAGTGCCAGAGTCCTCTCTTAGGCCATTTTTCATTAATGTGACACAATTAGCTTAACATAAGCCATCTTTGATTTACATTAGAGTAAGAATGGAATCTGTGAGGCAGTATTGTCTTATGTAGAAAATTTAATAATATCTGAATGCTATTTCTTGCTTTCATCACCAAATAATTAATGCTATGGTATTTCCATAACATTCAGTGCCACACAGAACTATGTAGGCATAAGATATGTTTATTATATTTGCCACTTTTTAGGGTAATTGACTAAAGCATTCAGTGCTTTAACATTAGCACAAATGTGTCTTTGTGGAGACCTACCAGAATATCCAGTATATTGTTTGCCAAACCTCAGATGCACCCCTTTTCACCTTACTTCTGTCCTCTGGATTGTATTCTATTACAAACACAACAAATACAATCTCACCCTTCCTTGGAACTGCACTGAACAGGAGCTTCTTCCCTCAAAAAAGTTTATTCCATTAAAAAAATCACTATGATGTCTGCTAAATTTTTTAGTCTCTAAACCTCCTCATCCAGTCCCTTGCCTCTTAATGCACATAATGCCACTTAACATTATACTTCTTTTATCCAAAGACTAAATACTTCTTCTATGTGTCTGCTAAGAAACCTCCTGCTGGACTATCTTTCCCTTGCTGTCCACATAACACAGAGTTAGTGAGCATCTAGATAACTGTAGTTGTCCTGCTGGTTTGCATTTGATGCAGTAATAGTCAAGTGTATGATACACTCTGTAAATAGAAAACTTGCTTCTCAGCTCCCAGACTGTCTGTAGTAATGGAATGAAAGTTTCCCATCACTGGAATATTTTCAGCGTGATGATACAAACATAGCCAGAGAGAAATCACAGATAAAATCTGTCCTACATTGTTGACTATCCATTAAGCAGTAGTACAGGAACTATTAATGTCTGAGTAAAGAAAAAAAATACAAATTCTTCTCTCTCCTCATATTTCACCATCTCATTCAGGATTCAACACTACCTACTACAAATATCATCATTTAACTTCATTACCGTGAGCAAAGTAGCTCTCTGTTGCCTACTATCTTACGCTTTATGTTTTTTTTATCACAGGCACATACGATTGGAAGGACACATCTTTCTTTGATTACAGTACCTGACATACACTGACGGGTAGATAACGTTAAGCCTCTTGGTCTTTCACATCCAGGTGTTCAGAGCAATTTTTAACAAGCCAGTCCCTCTGGCAAATGCTCTCAATTCAGGTAATTTTGAGGTGATTTGTAGAGACTTTCCAGGATCTTTTTAAAATTCAGTTCACTTAGGTTCAGAAAGAAGAGTACAGGCTATAAAAGGAAACCATGGCCTTGCAAGTGAACCTTGTACGGTACTTGCACATGTGTAAGGGGGAGAAGATAACCCTCAAGAACACCACAGACTGAATCTTGCAGTTATGTGGGCTTGGACACAAAGAGAGAAGCAGAGTAGCATTACCTCTAGAGCACTGATTTAGCGCTTTGCTATTTCCTGAATATGCTGGTCAATATTACACAAAGTGGCAGGAGAATGCTTTGCAAAAACTGGATGAGTTTCCAGTTATTGAGAACATTCAACTCATGACAGGAGTCATGCTGTTATTTCCAGGCACGCATGAAAGGAGGTTTTAATATCTGCCAGCCTTCAAGAAAAGTAGTATCTGCTCAGTGATTTATCTATGAAAATACTGGCTGGAGTGACACCTAAATTTGGTGTCTTTACTATGCTCTATTCTATCAGGAGAGGCAGCAAATCAGAGTGTGTGTTTTGGAGAACTTTGTAGTAGCAGGTAGAACTCAGGACCTTTAAAAAACAGGATTCACACTATTGGTTGCAATAGAGTTAATGGTCTGTATATTAAAAGTTAGGATGAAAATGCTGTTTGAGCGGTTTTTTTCTCTACCTGATTTTTGTCAGTGTGTTTCAACACTGGAAAAATACCCACAGAGCAGCAGTGCCTCAAACATAGTCACTGAGCTGACCTGAGTCAATTCTTGGAGATCTTAGGAAAGAAACTTGGCAAGTAGAAGACTTTGAAGTAGGGCAGCATTTATGCCCATTTATGTCGAGGTTGCATTATGCTGCATTTCAGACTGAGATTTTTGTTTGTTTTCTAAAGCAGCCTATTTTAACTTGTTTGTTATAATGAAGATGAATACAATAAGATAGTATATAAATGTTATAAATTGTATTATTTATGCAGTAATACATCAAGGAAGGAAACTTGCTGGCTGAAAGACTGTTGCTGAGTAACTGTATGGTCAACCTTTAATGAAGAAAAAACAACGGTCTGAACTCACCATATCATGTTGGAAAATCTGAGCCTTAACGTTACTGCAAACAATCATTCTCTGAAGTAGTGGAAAAGTGCATAATTTCTGTCATCCCACCCACAAATAATCTTTGGAGTATATGTATGCACCTATATCAGCTGCCCATCATCTCAGCTACATGGCCATTGCTATCAAAAGTGCTGCTAGTGCTGAAAAAGGGATTTAGAAATACACAGTAGAAATAAGTCTACTCCTGTCGGAGATGTGCTTGAATAGGTTTTCCTAATCAATTCTCTTTATAATGTTTCCTCAGTCGATAGGAACGGAACTCTTCTGAGAGCTCTAATGAGATTGGCTAAAGACTCAATGAAAAGAACACCCAGAGGGATTGCAAGGGATAACCATTATAGTTACGCAAGTGGCTATGCCTCCTTTTAAGCAACACTGGGATCACTATTCTTTCCCTGAATCAATTCAGAACAAAATGGAAAAGTCCCCACAGGTTCAGACTGACATCTAGTGATTTCCCTGCTTACATTGTGGGCGCTTTGGAAAAGTGACATCCTAAGACACAGCTCTGCCCAGTTATGTGCAGGCCTGTGAACCCAACAGCTTAAAAGAGCACCCAAATCCAGCATGCTGTTCTTCCACTGCCAGATGTGGCAGATTTACTGGTATGGGATCAGGGCACAAGAACTGCCATCGCTGTGGTTACTTTAGTGAAAGCTTCATCCATGTGGGGACCATACCTTTTGCACCACAGCAGACTGTGGTGCAGGGGAAGAAGTGGTAATCCTTCTTGTGCTGCCAATAAGATAGGCTTCTCCTGCCTTACTATTATTGCCTCAGCCTGTTGAGAGAGGGTTAAGCCTGCAAGTAGTGGAATATGCATCAAAATGCTGCTTCTTTCTTCTGCACTTAAGTGGAGTTGAGGGCTACAGTCATTGACCAGTGAAGTGTTCCAAGCAGTCTTGGCAACAACAATAACATCAAAAAAACAACATTTGTGGTTGCTGCAGGTTGTCTTGCTTCATCTCAGTGACTTGGAATACTCTGGATGTTTTATATCCCTCATTTGTGTGAATCAGGACACGATGCCTCGTTTACGGTCATGGAAAGAATGTGCTTAAGATTGCAGTTATGATTGTACTGCAGCTCTGCATAGGGCTGTTAAAGTCAAACCTTTCGTAATAGTTCATTTTCTGCTTCTGTGATGTCAGTAGTGTTGTCTCTGAGTGCCTGTTTTGGTAACCAGCACAGTAATAGAGCTCAAAACTCCTCTTAACAGTTTTACAGTTCAATTCTACATAGAATCCTATACTGGCAAGTCACGCTGAAGAGAGTACAGCTAATAACAATGTGCTCATTTGTGTTCACAGTTATCCAACATTCTGCTTTCAATGATTTAAAAACAATATGAAGTGTAAATTATAGTCTCCTTCCATTAAACCAGAGCAGTCAGAGGGAGGCTGAAAGCAATGGGGGCTAAACGGGGGGAAGCAGCACTGCCAGTGTTGGCCACAGCTCACTTGAGGAGTTCAGCCAGAGTAGTAGGCATGACCCCATGGCCTTTCTCCTCTTCCCACTCACTTGCACAATGCAAAGACCAGGTAGAGCAGCTGTTTGGGAAAAATGCAGCCTAAGCATCACAATTGGTATCATAGTCTTCAAGTTTCCTCCATCTCTTATGATGAGATGACTTTTATGACTTTTATTTTGTCCTAATATTTTGTACATTAGCAAATAGTGGTTTTTTTTCCTCCCCTTCTCTTCCTGGGGGATACTTTCCCAAGAGAAAATTTGCTTATTTTTTAAAAAATTCTCTCTTTTGGAATGACAATTAGAATAAAATGAAAATTAATGACAGTGATTTACACCTAAGAAAGATGATGTTAAGACTCCAGCAAGACATAAGAAGTCTTATTTTAGTTCTCCTGAAAACTTAATTTTCCATTTAGTAAATATGACCAGAAATCTGTTCTAGTGGATCAAAATCAGTGTATAATTTCATAAAGATATTACGCTTGAAACAATGCAATTGTGTTAAGACCACACTTACGTAGTGAAATACAATTAGGCATGTATGAAGAAAGAGAACCTTCTTTAAAAAAATCACCCTCAGCATCTCTGCTCATTGTGCTGTAGATACAGACGCTGATTTCAGCCCTCTATACTCCATGCAGAGATTTCATTTCCAAGGATTATGGACTGAAGCAGTGAGTGGCTGAGGACTGGGACAGTCCATGTGTTACACTGTACAGCTAGAATGAAAACATTCAGGTCAGGAATCATTTTTGGCTACCTTAAGCTTATCACTGATGCTCCATTTAAAAAGGGGTGGTGACTTATTAATTGGTTTACAGATCAGCGTTTCCATAAGAAGTTCCTTCCTCCTTTGCATTGTGTGTTTCATAAAGCAATCTCTTCCTGCCCCAGATCCTCAGGGAACTTTCTTGCAATACTTCATAAATGAAAATACTTTTTTTTTTAACCAGTTTAATGCATTTTTTCTTGTTAAGAGCGTGTCTAGTATCATATGAAAAAAGAGAAATGCTTGTTCTAAGTTGAAAATACTTATGCTAGGGTAGCTATTGTTTTCAGAAATACCTTACTTTAGTATTTCCATAACATGAATTTTACAAGTGATTATTTCCTGTGTGTGTGTTACACCCATTTTTCTGTGTTCAAGGACCGAAATCTTGACTCATTATGTTTAGACTGGGCAGTGCAGCCTGTCTCTGGATGGCTCTGCCCTGACATGGCAGTGGAGTGCATCCATCACTGTGTGCCTCTTAAACAAGGTTGGAATCTGACTCATTAAAGGCAGAAAGAACATAAGAAATCGTCAAGTGTGAGAACTAGTGCCAGTGTCCTTTGAGCTATTGTGTTCATCTTCCTGTGAAGGTAGGTCGAAGCAAGCCTTAGTAGCTCAGTAGGATGTTTGACAAACTGAATCTGTGCATGAACCACTGTAAAAAAATTGCACGGTGAAATAAATGCACACTAAGAAGCACAGACACATCCTTGTCATGGATGTTTCTCACCCTAAGGAATATTCACTGAAAGTAGGTAATAGCGGGAGCAATATTGTGCGCTGTGGTAGGCTTGTGAAACATAATATGCTAGAAATCTGCCAAGTATTTTTTAAAAAAAACAACAACAAAAAGAGTTAATATGGACAGTAGAAAAGAAGATTTACTGAACTTTGATTCGGCAAATAATGACATATCTTAAAGTTTTGGTTCATACCTACACATTCCTAGAGTAGACACTAAGTATCACTCAGGATACTTAAAATGTTCCAGTACGTGTTCATTGGTTGGGTTAAGATGACAAAAATGGCAAATCCAATGATTTGGGCAATAATTTGAAGGAAACTTCTCTGGCCTATGTAGTGTTCTCAACATATCACTAACTGATGTTTGCCTGGTTTATGTTCTTAATTGTATTGTTTTATTTTTTCATAAGGTATTTCCATGCTTTACTTTCAAAATATGTTAAAATTTAACATTTATATACAATTTTAATTAGATTCGTGATTCAGTGTAAAAAATTAGTTCCTTTACTTTCAACTCAGTCTGAACTTAGTTTGTATTCATTCCATGAATATGTTGGCTTAGTGTGTAGTGAGGTAAAATAAGTAGGCTCAAAGCAAAGCTGTTTCTAAGATGACCCTGGAGAGCTAATAATATACTAGGAAAGAAGATGAAAAGATTCAGGAAAACACAAGTTTAAAGAACCAAGACGGATTTAAAGGAAGGCTCCCCGCGTCAAAGGACTGGCTAATGCTCTGGTAAATTTGACTGGGGAAATTACCTCGACATAAATGTGTATTTATAGATGTTCCGTATATACTGTTCATGTCAGATTTTGGAAGTGAAGATCCTCGTGTGTTTTCACTAGTCCTGACCGAGTGGAAAACACTGATGTGCCAGCATAGTGGTTCAGAGCCTTGCCTGAGAATAGGATATTGCAAAACTTCACCTCACAATAGACAGGGAATACAGACGTATTGCGCCTTTTTGCAATTTTGAAGTACTCTATGATGAAGGACATGCTCATTTTCACTTGGAATGAATAAACATGTTAATACTGTGACTATTTAATTTAATTCAATATAAAGTCTAGCTTTAATAATAGTGGAATGATGGTCATATTTTAGAAAACAGTAAACTTCACAGGAAATAGGTTGTTCCCTGGAAATTGTGAAAAACAAACATTCAATATTCCATCAACTGTTATGTATCTTAGAGAAGTGAAGGCTAATGAAGTAACAGATCTGTTTCATTAGAAGAAAAATACATCAAATGTGCAATATCTTTAAAGAAATTAAAAACAATAGTGATCCAATAATTTAATTTTTAGAGTGCTTTCCATGCTTCACAGTAAAAAGTTCATTAACATCTCCTTAGAGAGAGGAGGAAATGAGAGCACATCACTTGATCAGAAAGCAAAAATCTTACCCATCATTTTAAAGAATATTCTCTTTCATAGATAGATTTTTAAATGTCATTAAAAATATGCCTGTGAAGTCCCTGCATTCCCTTGTTTTATCTTTAAATTTTTGCATATTGTCCAGAGAAGGCACAAGTTATACAGTACAATTTTTTAATTAGCTACCTGGACAGTTTTGCTTACTTCAGATTTTTTAGCAGTATATTAATTCACAAGAGGAAAAAAAAATAATCACATAGACAGAGAAGAATGGAGGTGATTCATTGCCTCAGAAAAAAACCTGCTGTAAACAATGGTAGGGTTTCTTTCTGTATTATTTCAACATCTTTGAAATGCGTCACTTTATAGAATTACTTAATGATTTGTTTTCATCTCTCCCAGTACTAAACTTTTAGTGTGCTTGACTTCTGTAAAGCCTCAGTTTACTGTTTTTTGAAAAAAAAAAAAAAATAAAATATTAGAACTGTACAATCTCAAGATATCTAGAACATAGGTGCACAATCCAACAAAAACAACTTACTTTTAAGAAAAGGAGAATTATCCCTTCAGTTAAATGCTCTGTTTGACTTCATGGAGGAAGCTGTGAGGATGTGGAGTTTTTCGTATAGCCCAGGAGGTATTCCATATGTGACAACTGAGTAATGAGCAGGAATTTCAAAGAGGAACTGCTCCTATTAAGTTCAAAAGGAGTTTACTTGACCTTAAGATTAGCAAAGCTGAACCGTACGTTATTTTTATAACATATTTGCAAAGAAACTCGCTTCCTGCCCACAGCCCAGTGCTGTCCGTGGTACAGTGGTTTCAGTTTAGTTTTGCTTGAGCTGTCTTAAAATTTTTTTGCTGTCCAGTGCACCTTGGTAATGGAATGGGAAACAGGGCTTCCTACTTGTAGCAGTGGCGGTCATTTTTTGTTTTTAATTAAATGTTCATTATAGATTAAAAATGGCGATAAATTTGTTTCTGTGATTTCTTCACGCTCAGGACTGTTAGCACATGAGTGGTGTTGCAGTAGTCCTTCTACAGGGGTGGCTAGCACAGCAGGAGCTGCTTCAGGTGCTGGAACTATAGTGGAAGATCATTCATAGCCAGCAAATGTGAAGGACTTTAGTGTAGCCTTCCTTTTGGAGGTGGAGGGGTGAATTGGATGGGGTTGGAGCTTGCTATGTTCATGAATTACATGATTTGATTTCTTAGCGTTGTCTTCATAATGCATTATAGTTCTGTGTTCCTAACATAAAGTTGCATTGTATCTAGAAATTAGAACAATTGTAATGGGGAAATCCTAGCAAATAAATTCTGTAAGTAGAAAGAGTTTAGTGTACTTTAAAGACCAAAAAGAATCTCCATAAATAGACTTATACCCCCCCTTCACATTTCCTTATTCTGTCCTTTAGAGGAGACACTGAAATTTGAGACTGAAGGTTACATGCAAATGCATTAGCAATTCTTAATCTCTCTTCTAATTTACAGAAATCCCAAATATCAAATCAAGAAGCTAATTAAAGGCACGATTCCAATTACAATGAGTTTTTGTACTGAAAATAACTCAAAAATTGCATAACAACCCTGCATTACCTCTCAGTGATTTCAGAACAAAAGTAGCTTGTCTACCAGGAAAAGATGAAGTTCCTTCTGTAAAGTCTCACTGTGCAATACAAGTCTGTGATTTAAAAACTAAGTTTTAAAGCTCATATGTACTTTAGTTGCTTGCTAGTATTCCCCGGGATGGCGCAGTGGGTAGTTCTGTTCATCAGGTTGCAGCTGTGCATCATGTTAATTTGACAGGCACAAGAATGAGCAAAGTCTTCCCCACTGGTTCTCAAGGGTTTTTATCCTGCTGGGTGCCTCCCTGCAAGCATGTGTAGAGCTGAATAAGTAGCCTGTGGTCTTTCTCCTACTACAGGGTGTTCTGACAGTGTCTCAGATGTTCTGTATCAGATACAGTGGGCTCCAGTTGTGCAGTCCTTCTCCAAGAGGCATGTCCATTCACACTTTTAAGATAGCAATGCTTATAGTGATAAGAAAAAGCATACTTAATGTGCAGGTTATGCACAATTTCTGTAAGAATCAGTTTGAGATTAAAACACATACATTTAGATGCCTGTGAGTGGATGTCTTCGTTTGAATTAAGCAGGTAATCTTCTACTATGGCCATGTTGATCTTGCCAGTAGTCAGTGAAGTCTAAAGAAAGGTTTAGTTTAGCTGCTTTAATTGTTTATGTAGTGAAATAAACCACCAGAGCCATAACACAAAATCTGTGAACACATGTGCTCCCTACAAAAGAATGTTTAAAATCTATGGGTCCTATAAATGCTCAACACAAACTGTTTATACTATATCTAGGGTATTCAATGCTTTCTGAGAAATGTTAGAAAAACATCAACTATGACCACCTATGGGCTTATACAGACAATTGACTTATACAGACAACTGATAAAGAATGGAACTACTAAGCTACTGTTGGACGGTAATTCCCCCCAAATAAACACCTTTGAATTTAAACACTTGAGATGAATATAAAAGGTATTTAGTAGAGGAGCCTGGGAAGTGAAATTCAGCCCTTCCCAGGTTACCAAAAAATAATAGACTCAGCAAAGACCTTGGTTTTCTGTCTTCTTACAGTCTTTCTGCTGTGACCCACTGCGATTATTTTGACCTGGAGTACATCAATGATAAAATTCATCATGTGGCCACTTGCAGTAACAGCAGGGCTGGTGTGAGGAGCTGCAATGTAGGGATAGGATATTTTGCATGCTGGCTTCCTTGGAAAAGAAAATGTATCATGTAACCCTGAATCTAAAAGTTGTCTTCTTTTCCTAATTATCACAACTTGTCTAATAGAAGATGAGACAATCAGTAGATTACCTATGCCTTCAGGCTGTTACCCTTCTATCCTTATACCATCACAGCTGCAGAAAAGTTATTTTAAAGAACAAAATTAAAACTTACTTTTAAAATAAATAGGACTTTGAATAGCAAAAAAACATATCTATTGAATAAAAAGCTGGATATTTTACAAGTTCATATTTGGTTCTATGGAAGGAATATTCAATTTAAATCCAAATTAGAGACATCAGTATTATATTTTAGTTCTAGCCCCAAGGCACAATTTTGCAGATGGCTTAAGATTCACAGATACAAAATTTGTTGTGCTTACCCCTTATTGATGTCTGTGTAAAAATGTATGTGAACTTACCAAACTTCTCTTGAAAACTCTTTGTTTCAAAATACATTGTGCTTACTTGTAACCGTTAGTCATATTTCTTGTCACAAATAAACTCACAGTAGGTTGGAGCTGTGAGCCCATATTGTGGACATTTAACTTGGTAATGGGTACATCTAGTGCAGTTTACTTCATATTAGTATCGATTCAATTCTTAACGTAAGGTTAGTAATATGAAATTAATTACTTTTCCTATCAGCAGTCACTAATCTAATTCTGCTATTGATGCATTTTTGTGTGTCTACTCTGTGATTTATTTGACTCTTTTGTTCTATTAGGAATGGAAAATAGAAACACAGCGAGTACAGCAGGGGCGATTTTACTGGGTAGAAGGCAGAGGTTATTGATAGCTGGGCAGTCTGCAGCACTGTCCAGGTGGTAAGAAGGGGAGCACCTGGGGCTCCGTTTTGTGTGGCTCCCATGTGAAGGTTGTTTCCCCTTTTTCCCCCTCAAGCTGCAGCTGTCCCTGTCTGGCAGATTATCTGATATGTGGATATGTAGGAAATTAATCTGATTTCCAAGTCCATTACCCTCAGTGACAGCCCTCTTTCCTTACAGACTGTGCAAGGGTAAATTAAATTATATGGCTATCACAATGCTTAAAAAATATTCAATGAATGAAAGCTTAAAAATGGTTATTTTAATTGCTCTTGTTAGTTGCAAAATTAGCTTAGATACTGAGTTCTTTTACGTTGCATTTGTACTTTTAACAATGAACAATTTTGAATGTCCTATTTATATTCGCTTTTTGTTTTGATGTTTTCTACTTTGTCCTTAATTTTTTTTTTCCACTGATGTTCTTTCCTCATACTCCATATCAATCTCCATTTATTTTCCATTCCTGTTTCGTAATTCTTTCTTTTGAATAGCCATTTGAAAACAATGTCTGACTGGTAAGACAGTTCATATTTAAATATACTCAAATACTGAAAGTTTTGCTATGATTGAACACCAGTCCAAAGATTACTGCAAAGTTTAAATACTGCTGTATCAAAGACAGAAAAACATGTTTCTGAAGAATTCTGAGGGCTTTGAAATGTAGCTTAATTTTCTATCAGAATTGAGCCTCTAAATTCTTCATACAATCTAGTAAAAATAAAATCTGCTTTGAAATGATTCAGCAAAGTCATCTGTAATTTTGATGGATTCTCTGATGTTTATAATTTAGCGTGTAATGAAAACATCAACACCAGATATAATGCCAGATTGAGGATCACTGCATTTTATTCATCATGATATAACTGAACTTTTCAATAATTTTAACACATTTTTTTTAAAAATATTATTCAAAACATTGGTAACATTGGAATGGATTCAGAAAAAAAAATGACAGTTCATTTAGTATATTCGATAGATATGTATTAAATATAATTTGATAGAATTTTTCAGTTGATGAAAATTGTTTCTTTAGCATTTCTAACTGTTCCTTCTCCTTGAACCTATGGGATCCCTCATGTCTTCATTTATAGTGCCACATTGTTTTATTTACGCCATACACAACATGTGTCATAGGTATCACTCAATTTACTTCCAGGATCCTTACTTTTTTGACTCTGCATAACTATATTTCAGTCCACATGTATCAAATATGCAAAATTAGTGAGATTTCCCTTCACACAAGTGTATGGAGTACCTGAACTATACACAGACTACTACAGAGATACTGAAACTTCAGGAGGTACAATGAGGAAGAAAATGCTTTCATTTTCTCACAGCCATGTTCTTACTGGGGACATTTTTAGCTTTGTAAAATGTGAATTCATATGTTTATTTTATTATGATGTCTTTCATGAGGTCTATACTAGAAAGCAGCAATGTGTCAGTCAAATCCTGATGGGAAAATGTATGGTGAGCTGTATGTCAGGAGCCAGAAGGGATGGATTTGATTCAAAACCAGCTACAGCAAAGTGCATTTTCATCAGTATAAAATCTTGTAATACCATCCTTAGATCCACAATTAAAGAAGAATTGAGGGTCTTTTAACTTTAGCTTTGTCCAGCTTTTTTTTTGGCAGATTGCAGACACCAGCTAGAACCATATAAGGCCTTAAAAATAAAAATAGGTCACAAGTGGTTTCATGTCAAAACCCCTTATTTTTGAAAATGCAACCAATAATGAGATCCTTGAAATGTTCCTGTGACTTATAACTAAACATATGCATGAATGAGTATATGTGTGTTTTCATACATTTTTAAATCATTTTATGATTGTCCTTCATTGGCAGTATATTCAGAGGATAAATAGATCCCTCTAATTTCCTTCTCAAGTTATTTTCTAAGTGTTAGGATCCTTGCTACTGTGTGCATGTTTTACTGACCTTTCTTTAGTTGCCCTGGAATTTCCATTACAGCATGTGAAAATTGCCATTAGTTTATTTGCTGAGTTGCAAATGCTTGTATTATGTTTGCCACCTACAGAGAACCGCAGTAATACTTGCTGTTAATATCACACATTATTCTTGGCTGTACTTTGACTCAAAGTGTAGAGAGGGCCCGTGTGTCTTTTTCCTAGTTTCAGTGTTCTATTTTTTTCTAAATAAAATCATTTCACTGAGATACAGTGTCCCTTTCCACCCAGCAGGCCAGTTTAAAGGCTCATCTCTAAACTTAAATGATTTTTAAGTTCAGAGAATAACAATAGCAACTCTGAGTACCACACATGTAAACTGATAGATGCTACACTGTATGAATAAAAAAAAAATCTCAAGCGTATTTTTATCGTTTTATTTCCATATTTGTTTTCATTTGCCAAACATATTTGTATTCATTTTTAAAAAATATCTCAGGCAACAGGTTAGTTGAATTCCTGTCACACACGGTAAGGCAACACATGAATGTTAAGTAAGTGATCTTCTGGAAGTCTGTGTCTGCTAACTTTATTTAGGAGAAATATATTTTGCAAAAGGCAAAATTCTTGTTAAAACTGAAATTTCCATAACACTATAATGTGAAGTAACTGAGAAGATGTAAAAGTCTAACAAAAACACTGCAACAGAGTAGAGCTTTTTGATAGACCCACTTTCCATATGACTATATTCAGGTCGTTTTTTTCTTAGCTCTATATATACCTGCTTTTCTAAAAAATGCAACTATTACTTATCGATGAGATTTTTTTACTAACTATACACGTTTTCTTTCTGTTTTTAGTTTAATATTATTTGCTATCTACTTGCATTTTTGTTTGTATCACTATTTCATCAGATGTTGGTATGTTAAATCACATTTTACCACCCTCTAGAGTGGATCTTTGCAAACTTCCTAGAGGAATTTAGTAAGCAAAATCACAGTAATTCAGGGGGATTACCAGCCTGTGGTATTAAGGTCCAGTTTAAATATTTATTTAAGTAGAATCATGGAAATACTTTCTGCCACAGAGCCACCCACAGTTGATAGATTCGTGTTTTCTATCAGTGTCCATCAGGCATATACAGCAGGTGGAGAGTACTAATCATCATTGGCTAAGAGCTTTCTAACATTTATCAGGGTGTTTTGGAATACCGGTTTTACCACTTTTTTTATTAATTTTAATTTTCTATCCATTTTTTTTCCTTCTTCTTTGTCAGCAACTTGGTGTCCTCCAAGTCAGGAGAATCTTTACTTTCATATGTAACCTTTTCTAAAATTGAAGATGTGAAATCTACTTGTCATTTGAAATCATAGAGATGGCATACGTATTTAAGATCAGGAAAGTTAATATAGTATGCTTCTGTGGTAATAGTAATAGGCTGCACATCAACTACTCCTTCAAAACACTGTCTGATGATGCTACTTGCCTATTCCTTGCAACCCTCAAAAAGCATACAAAAAGATTACACTTCATGCTAAACCAAGAGCCCCAAACAAAAATATGGATTTATGTTTTGAAAATTTATGTTATTGGGGAAAAATGAAATCTAACATTTCACTAGGGGCTGTTGGAGACAAACACAACTGAATGAAAATGATCTTGAATACAGACTGTTTTTTTTCCATTTCTGTATCATTTAAGACTCTTTGACACTTATGCACATGGACCAATTTGTTCCAGCTCCTTTAGAAAACACAGAACAAAAGAATGGTGCCTGTACCAAATTTAGGAATTAATGCTGAAACAAATTAATAGAAAAAACAATAGTGTTGCGAGTTTGTGAAGATGTGACGTGACTTGCTTGCGTGCAAACTTTTAACATAACAGGAATACTGGTGAATCTACACCTAAAACTTGAGTCTAGAAGGTTAGATGTTCCGAGTGCTGACAACACTTGGAGCGTCACTTGGAGCTGCCAAGTAAAGTATTCAGAAAGGCTATCAAAAGAGTCAATATAACCAAAGAACTGGTTTACAAAGTTTAAAGGCAAAACTTATTTTCTAAGAGGAAGATAAAATCTGCAAGGTTTTGAGGGATGTAAGCACAAAAAGAACTGATTAGAGTACTCCAAATGGGAGTGGCTAGATGTGATGGGATAGTTGAAAAGGATTTGAATTTGGCAGGGAAAGGAAGTTTGTTTGCTATGAGATCTTTTAGCTATTTAACAGTCTGCTTATACAAATAATAGGAGCTTTATTATTTAAGTTTTAAATTAAAATAAAAAATAAATGTTAGGGGATTCATTTTATATAGGCAGAGGAGGAATGAGATGATTTTCTGATAATATTACCATCCCTGATTAATTAACTTTTGCTTATGAGTGCTCGTGACCTGTGTCTGAAGGTGCTAGAACAGCTCTGTGAGTTCTGAGGAGTCAAAATAAAGGAGATTTAAGTCTAAGTCGCATGAGCATGAGAAGGATCCAGAGCCCAGTTCTCCCTGTCCTTGAATCAGCATGAGGACACTGTGCAAAAGCAAGGTGCACCGCTGTTACCTTGGTTCACCTGATAAAGCCTGGGTCTCCATGTTGTGTTATGAGATATACAGGCACTCATTTATAAATGTATTACTGGGACTACATGTCTGTCTGAAATTAAAATCCTAGAGAACTCTCAGCTCAGAGAGGACACTTGTAGGTACTTTCAAGGATGGACGAAAATTGAGGTTAAGAGATCTGACTCACTGGCTAATAACCTCTTGTTCATTGTCTAGACTTACTACATACTCATTTTCTTGAGATTGTTATATTCCATCCTCACTTATTCTGATACAAGCTAATGGAGAGTCAGAAAATTTTCCTTTTCTGAGAAAAAAAGGAAAATAATAATTACAGATTACATTGTTCCTTAGAAGTAGACACTTTGTGCTAAGACATTTAGTATTGTACCCGAGGAAGTACTCTTGTATTGACTCTCAGTACTTGTTTTTATTGCCGAAGCATGCCTTCCTACATCACATTAAGCTGGTGAGACAGCTTTTCCACTGTAGCAGATTTTTCAGTTTTTTTCAGATCTTTGTGTGAAAATTTGTTCTGACAGCTCCATGTTTGGTCCATCACATTTACTAACTGTTCTCAAGTTGCTAAGCAGTTTTTTTGCATTTTCTCCCCCTGATTTTAAAATGAAGACTTCGATTCTTCAAGACTTCAGGTTTATTAATGCTTTTTGATCACTTTTCACAATATCTCTGTATAATGGAATATTAAAAATACAAAGTAAGGTTTTATACTTCACTGTCTTCTTCCTTGAAGTTATAGTTGTACCTCAACATAGTACCAAATTATGCCAAATTAAAATGAGCCCTGCTATTATATATGAGTCTGATTTTAAATTTGTGAGAAACTGGGAACTGATGCTACTTAGTAAATACATGCTTTATTTGTAGTTAGATGCTATTTAAGTAAACAAAGAGAGAGTATGGTATATAGTAGTAGCAGGAAAAGGAAAAACATATGTAAGAAGAGAAATGAATGAAATTTTATCCAATTGATCTATGCGTTCGAATTAAATTCTCTGGCTTTTAATAATGGAGAGATGATTTTCCTATAGCTGAGACAATTTTAACATCTCTCTGCTATCAGAGTTTAGGGTCATATTTCCTCAGAATGCCATGTAAATAGGGTCTCTCTCTTTTATCCAGACACTAATTTTCATTAAACTTGTAGGCTTTTCATACTTCTGAGGTCTATTCTTCCATATCAAATGTGAATTAAATTGACAGGCGACTCAGTATCTCGTAAGAGGAGGACACAAAAAGTGCACATACATACACACAGATACAGTTTGATGTTTAAGCCATGTCTGTGTAGGAAGCAAGGCTAAAAATTATACTAAAAAAAAAAATCCAAAGAGTTCTTAAGTGCGTTTGGTCCTTGCAAATCCAGTTCTGTCCTTAACATATTGATTTTTCTTATGTGGTAGAGAAAAGCATTGAAGCGAGATAAGAAAAACAAGCAGAATACTTCACCACAAATGATTGTCGTATCTGTTCATTACTGAGGCCAGAGTCAGTACCTTGAGAAACTAGAGACAGCATCTAAATGATGCAGACATTATAGTACCATCACTACAGAGTGGCATGTGTTATAATATTCAGCCCAGACATAACTAGAGACAAGTCTAGGGAGCCTAATTTTTCTAGTTATTTTCAATCCAAACTGTTGATTGTGCCTATTAGTGTGAAGACCAGAAATTAGAATAATTATGGGAATGATACGATGCTTCTATTTGTCTAATCAGTTAAAGCATTGCCTCACTTGTGCTTTGGTCTCAGGCATCCATAATTACTCAGAGTGGTGTAGCTGCAATGCAGAGCAGTCACGCAATAAGCCAGCTTCCTCACCCTCAGATGCAAGGATCCTTACATCCACAGGATCACACATCCCTGATGCAGTGCAGAGGAGGGCTGATGGCAAGGTCTTTTTTAAAGTCTGATCATCCACTATCTTTCTCCAATCACTCCTAAGACAAAAAATTTGGCTTAGAAAGCAGGCAAATTTGCATATCAATCTTAATCAACATGTTGTTCTCCTTTTGCAGACTTGCTTCCTCAATATAGTGGCAGCTCTTTCAACTGCAAAAATTCTGAGCTTGTATAATTAAAACAGTAATTTCAGTTTTTGAGGTGTGTTTGTTCTGGTGAAGCCGAAGCAAAAATGAAAACTGAAATTCAGGATCTGAAATTAAAATTTAATTGAAAGACATCTTGATGCTTCACATGAAGGACTCAGCAGCTGTACACAGAAGGGATGTTGGTATTTACCAACACAAAGGCAAAAAGTACACTGTTCCAGACAGTCACTGAGAAGTCTTGTGTAAGCTTAGTGTACAATGTTGTATCTCCCAGAGACACAGACAGCAGTAACTTAACATCTGGAGAGTTCACCTAGAGAGGTTTATTTTGGATTAATTTACCTGAATTTGAGAACAGGGATCATCAAGTCCCACCTCAGAAACTCTTTCTGCCCCACTGGTGCCCTGCTTCAGGTGATTCCAGGTTCTTGTAGTGCAGGGGTGCAGGATGCACACTGTCCAAGAGCTACTGAGGGCTGGTAGGGCATGAGCTACAACCCTCACAGACTTCAGATCTCAAACTATCAATGTGCTATGCCCACCTCCTCTTTCTTTCCCTTCCTCTCCTTTGGAAATTCAAGCACTCAGACAAGGGAAGATCAAAGGTCCTACCTGTTCTATCTTGTATTCTCAGAGGAAGAGGAACTGGTGGACAAATGTTATTTCTGTCAGACTCTGAGATTTTTATATTTGACTTCCATACATAGAAATCAAAATGTATATTAATTTATTTTATCGCTTGGAATTAATGTGACCATACTGTAACATAGAATTTTAATAAGTAATAAAATATATGAAAAGTATAGAAATAAAGCATAGGTATATCATATATATTTTTCACATATATTACTTCAGCTGAATTGAAGTTTGATCAAAATGAAATACTGTATGTTGGAACCAAATTGTTTTGAAATGTTTCCAATGATGTATGCAAAGAGTTACATTCCAGCAAAACATTTGAAGTCTGACATAACTTTTTCTAATTAAAAAGTCTTCCATCAATTACTTTTTCTCTAACCAACTCTAGATATTAAGCCTTGTTTCTTGGAGGGAGAATATGACATTAGTTTCATGTAATTCAAACTGATTTCCAGGAGATATGATACTGAGAGATAACTTCAGTTAATGTGTGACACCTTCACTGTGATCTGGATACTGTAATGTTTGCCTCTGTGATGTCTTGCAGTAATTGTACCTGCAAAAAAAAATGGCAAGGCAGGAGCTCTTTAAATAATACAGAAAGAATATGATGGTAGAAAGTTCTCTGAACAGGAGTGGCCATTTTTATCTTGTTCACCAAACCCAAGCTTCAGGCCACCAACGATATTTGTCACTTGGGGCTTTTTCTTGTGGTGAGGATTGAATGAAGGGGGCGCGTGTCTGTGATAAAATTCCAGCTTTAAATATCAGTTTTTCAGAGTCGTGCATGGGATTGGTATGCAAGCCGAGAGCCTTTATTGGCTGTATTTTTAATAACTTTTTTTATTGGCTGTATTTTAAATAGATGTTAGTTGATGTGTTGAATTAGCAGGGGAGGGGGAAGGGTAGGGTTATCCAACAGATTTTTAGTTATTTCTCTCACCAATTTCTAACAGTCTAATGGGCATTTTTGCCAAGAGCTGTTCTGCATGAAGCAGAGTGCTGGCCCCGTCTCTATGGAGCAAACCAGGCACAGCAAACCACTTTCGTAGCTGGCAAATGTGATGGCAAGCCATAACTGCTCTTAGACTGGGAAAATGGCAGCATCTCCCACAGAAACACAGGAGCTTTCACATACGTGTGGCCTTAGCTAGATCAAACAAAGTTTACTTGTGGTCTAGATCCAAGTCAAGAGTCCTCCATCTGAGTAATTCTGGGTAAAGGCAGGAGTTAGGGCTTCTTTCCCTCATTGCTAGTTTTGATACCAACCCAATATTGGGAAAATATTTCCCAATATTGGGAAACTAATTTGCAACTCTAATTTTCAGAAAGAGACACGCTCTAAAAGACGCCTCAGTGCTTATAAAAAGGCAGTACCAAGGGCTCTTGATTGTTCACCTAAAAGAAGAAATTGCTTTTTCTCAACTGGTTCTCTTCACTCCATTTTAATTTAGTGTCAGTATTTGCAACATTTTTCCTATTGCTGCTATCACTGTCCTCATTGAAAAGTGAAAAGCATCATAGTCCATCAGTTGTGTTTGTCCCCTTTGTCTGTGAAATATTTTATGCATAAACACACACACATAATTGCTGTGTGACTGATGTCCTGCCCTAACATTTTTTATTGCTCGATGCTGCATTGAGACTGGATGATAGATCTGATGCCTTCAGAGCGCAGCCAAAGGTATCTTTAATCTTTTTGGTATTTCTGCCATTTTAGCTTTGTTTTTTTGTCCTTGTCAGCCCTGAGTGGTAATGGTCCAATATCTCAAATGGTTAAATATCGTTAAAAGGATATACAGCTTTAAATGAAGTATAACCTCCTTACTTGTGGCTGTGAATTAATTCAGTTCCAGGCTACTGAGGTTTCAAAACATTTTTAAAGTGTGAGATGATAAGACTTCAAATATCGTAAGACCTTTCTCATTTTCCTAGATGGTCACATTTTACAAATTGTCAGATTCATCTTGGTTTACTAACAGATAATAACGTCCTGCTGTTTTTTTTTAACTCTGCAGTTTTATATGGCTGAAATTCTGGAGTTTAAGTAAAAAGTTCTGACAGAGGAAAGGTTCAGAACATAATTTTCAACATTTAATTGGTTGTCACCCAGGGAAAATAGTCAGATAATCAAGGGACATAAGTAGAAGAAATATCCAAGTATCTTTGTGCTTCCATTCTAATCCTATATGTTTCCATATGAATTCATGTACATTTAGCCATGTTTTCTTTTACAAACTGCAGTATTCTACATGCAAAATAGGATGAAAGGGGCAACTTACTGTCCTCATACTTAACAAGAGAGAAAGCTACAGGAAAGTCCCCATTAGGAAACGTTAAATCATCATCCTCCTTTCTGCACTTCATCCTACGCTGTTGCAGAGCATTGTTGTGTGCCATTAAACAGTTGCTGTGTTTCACCCCAAAAATTCACTTCATTTCACTGAATGAAAATTCATCAAGATGTCAGAGACCACATCAGGGTAGGAGCACATTGCTGCACCGGCATTCGCACTGAGGGTGGAGAATGTTCACCCATATGCTCACATGCCATGGATATGACTGCGTGTACAAGCATCGTGAGACAAAAACTTGACTGAGTATCAGCTCTTTTTCCCATTGTAATTACAGAACTTTCTGGGAACTAAAATCCCATTTATATTCTCCTACACTGCTATATTATTTGTAAACAGAACAGTAATTTTAATGGATGGCCTAGCTGAGTTTTTGCTTTCAACTCCAGGGCATTTCATGCATTTTTTAATCTTAAAAGAGCACATCATTGCACAAATTCATGGTAGGCAGTTGATGCTTCTTCACTCCGAAGAAGTTATGACTCTTTTAACTAAGAACATAAATCTAGTGAAATGCATATTGAGAGACTTGAGTGAAATGTACTGTGCAAAAAGGGTAGCAGCATATTAAATCAAGTCCCATTTTCCATCTGTCTTGGAATGTATAATGGAGAGCAAATTTAAACTATATTTTGACCATTTTACAGTTATATTCAAATACTACTGTAGCTCCCTTTGCATCTGTTTTTATACCATTGTACAGTACATTTATTTTTGTTTGTAGCCACCCTCCCTTTTTGGGGAAAAGAAACAAGTTATCCATTACTATGTTTATGGGCAGAATTCCTGCTTCTCAGCCTCCAGCATGACCCCACTCCCAGGATGAATCCCCTTCGTTGTCCTCATAGGTTGTCTCTGCTTCTGCTGTGATCTGTGGTTCCTCCTCCTTAAACACAGGAGGACAGAACTGCAGAAGATATTCCAGACCATCTCTGCTAGAATCATGGAATCATTTAGGTTTGAAAAGACCTTGAAGATCATCAAGTCCAACTGCAAACCTAACACTGCCAAGTCTAAATCAGGTCCCTAAGCACTGTATCTTCATGTCTTTTAAATACCTCCAGGGATGGTGACTTCACCACTTCCCTGGGCAGCCTGTTCCAATGTTTGGTAGCCCTTTCAGGGAATGATTTTTTTTAATATCCAATCTAAACTTCCCATTGATGGAAATTGAGACTGTTTCCTCTTGTCCTATCGCTTGTTATTTGGGAGAAGAGACTGTCTCCCACCTCGCTAGAACTTCCTGTCAGGTAGTTGCAGAGAGCAATAAGGTCTCCCTTGAGCCTCCTCTTCTCCAGACTAAACAATCCCAATTCCCTCAGTCTCTCCTCGTAAGACTTGCACTCTAGACTCTTCACCAGCTTTGTTGCCCTTCTTTGGACACACTCCAGTACCTCAGTGTCCTTCTTGGAGTGAGAGGCCCAAAACTGAACACAGGATTCGAGATGTGGCCTCACCAGAGATGTTTTGTTCAGCAAAAAAAAGTACAGCTTCTTCTGTGGTATAGGTATAACCCTACTTCAGTTTTAAGCATATTTGCTATCTTTAATATCATATCTTTTCTTGACAATCCCCTCAATTTCTTTTTGACTTTATTTCTGCTTCAGCTATTACATTTTGCCATTTGACTTTTTTCCCAGTGTCTGACGAGCTGTGTGTTTCTATCAGCTTTCACATGTCACATAGCTTCAGTGCACTTTTATTTCCCCTTCTTCCAGGCCACACCACACTTCTGCAACTGTGACGATACTGATATCTTTGGGCAAAACATCACCCTGTACAATATCAAACTGCAACTATTTCATCTAGCCTTTCCTGAAGGAAAAGTTTTAGAGCTGTAAAATCTTGGTATGCATGGCATCTTATAGAATAGAGTGGATGGACAAGCAATGATTCAGATTTAATGTAGACTATGTAACATCTAAGTTGTTTGTAAATTCAGAAACTTAATCTATTGCTATCAAAAGGAGAGTGAATAATAGACCCTTTATAGTCAACTGCCCATATCCTATCAGTAGGGAAAGGACGGCCAAACTCTCTGGAAAATAGGAGTGTATGGGTAGGAGTTTTGGATGCTGCTGCAGCTTCTTGGACACTTCCCACAGCAAAATTTCTGTGAGTGGCAAACGATGCTCATGGTACTTTTTTTCAACAGTTACAAGTGAGTTCCTCTATCCCACTTAGTAGGGGAAAAACTTGTTGGTTCACAACAACCAAAATGTGTATTATGCCAATATGTTTATTATGGTATTATTATTTATGCCTCTGCTCAGTGTCACACATCAAAGTTTCCTAATTGGCACACAAATAAGTAGTATTATTTTCTCCTTATGTTAAAACATAAGATATTACTTACATATATTAGGGTTTCTCTAGACATCCCTAATTCCCTCAGAGAGACTTATTTTTGGTCTTTTTCTTTATGGTGGTTTTGCTTTAATGGTAAGACTCTCCAGTTATATCATGAAAGGATTTTTTATTTATACTGGTTTTCTCCTTTTTCAAAAATTAAGGCATAATATGATGTATTCTTCTTCTATTTGAACAATGTTGGACCAGGAGGATTTTTTTCCCCATCTGAATTAAGCAAGCAATGTCTTTGCTCTGTTCTGTTCCGACTCAACTTTGCTTAGTTTTATCTATGAAACAGGTTGTTAACCACATACTTTGGGTTCATTGAAGGGAAAATAGGACGTATGGATGGAACAATTCATAGTGTTGCAGCTTAAACTCTGTTGTACATTTATAAAGAACCTGTGCATGCTATAACTGACATTTTTGTCTCTTCATGGGGCAGCTCCTCTTTGTGCTGGAGATTAAAAACAAAGCCAAGATTCAACCTCAGATTATATAATTCGTTAATAAATAAGAACATAAAAAAGAAACAAGCAGTCATAAACGCACAGACCGGGCTTTGTTTTAGAGTCCATTTCTTGTTTCTATCGCTGGGATCAAAGTAGCTCAAGGAAATTCACATTTGTTTTCTCTGTACTCGAGTGCTTCTGACACTTGATGTTGCAAATGTGCATATAACAGCACCTTTATTTAGTGTTAATGTCAACACATACAGCCTCACAACATCTGTGGAATGCCCCCAGAGTACTTAGAAATAAGGCTTAAGGGAAAAATCATTCAAACTTCTGTTTCTCTCAAGTGGAGCATGGAGCAATCAAACTTGTATGAATCAGATTTATATAGTCTCAGGCAGAAGGTATATCCTGCTTTCAACAAATACTCCACTAATATGATAAGAACCTATAAGAGCATTTTATTTATTAAAACTAACTTGAAACTTTATTTCCAAAAAGAGCACTGAGACTTCCTGTTTGCGTGTTTTAAGAAAAAGTGATAGTATTGTCAGCCATGATAGAGTCCATTTATAACATCTACCAAAGTCAGAAGAGGCATTTTTCATTTTTTAGTGCATGTTGCTTCTTGAACAGGTACAGAACGCAGCTGAGGGGCTTCCTCTAAAAATAAATTTTAATGCTAAACTAATTTTTATAGGGAATTTCATCCTCCTCTGTTAACTTTTCAAATGTAAAATAAAAAGAGGGAAATTTTAATGTATAAATTAATATTTTCTCACACTTCATTGATGTTTTCCAAATGTTTGGAACAATTTAGGACAATCCTTCTCAAATGTCTGTCTGGCACTTTTTTTTTCCCCCCCTGAAAACAGTACTTTCAGCACTAACTGCTTTTTTAACTAATAGAAGCTGGACAGCAGTCAGAAACTGCAGGGAATCTAGTTTTTGAATGCCTTCCAACATTTGCCAGCTAGAAACACAGTATAAAAAGAACAGGAAATGCAAGAATTACTTTATTCATACAAAAAACCTGAACTAGATTCTTATCAAGAAGAATCTGTGAAGTTCAACTTTTAAGAAAATTCATGCTGACTTCTGTGGACTCAAATTCTCATGAAATTTCTTTTAAACTATTCTGTTTCTAGAGTTGTAAGCAATTTCCTTTAGACGTTTGTCCAAACTGCAATTAGGATTAGATAATTGCATAATGCAATGGTCTTTATGTGAGAGGTTGCAATTACTGCAGTGAGGTCCATGGCAGAAGTTCTGGCTGAATTCCCTTCAAGGATCTGGAGTGAGTGCACACAGGAGAGGCAGCTGTACTGTCCTTTGGAAAGATGATCCATTCTTCTCCATCTGTTTCACTCCCAGCCAGTTCCACTTGGCCAGGTCCCTATCCTCACTGGGCAGGGAGCACAGATGGCAACCTGTGGATTTTCTCCAAATTAGCTGGAACTAGGGTGCCCAGATTTCCTGGGACAGGACAAATTCTCCCACGTATTTTGAGACTTTCATATTTTTTCCCTAGCTTTTCTTTTAACTGAAAATTGTGGAAGCTTCAAAACAGAGCTGTAAATATTTCAGCGGACTCAGAATTCTATTCTCCCCTTTTTGTCTAAATACTCTTCCCCTGCTTTAATACTAGAAATGAAATTCTACTGGAGATACCCAAGAGAGACAATGATATGCACTAGAGAGTAAGAAGTGCCTACTTTGAGTGTTGTCAGGTGACATCAAAAAAAAAAAAGCATTAACTTTGTACAGTCCCCTCCTTATAGGTCATAACATTTTATTTTATTATTATAAATCTTCCTAGATGAAGTGCAGCCTCAGCAATAACCAGTGGTGCACAGTGCTGACTGGAGCAGCTGAAAACCTTTCAGATTCTCTCCACCAGCTGGAGCTGCTGCAGGCTGCCTGTGCTGGGGCTGGGGCTGCTATACAAAATGCTGAGAAAACAAGACTTTTTCTCACTGTGTGGGTCAGTTGGGCCCATTTTGGTATCTGGATTGTTGGTCTTTTATTAGGTGTTTTAATAAAACATTTCCAATTCTTTGGTTTGGTTTTAAATCTAGGAAATGTTATTCCTTTCTCTCCAGTCCCAATAGCACAGGACCATCTTAGTGACAAGGGGGATCCCATGTCAGTTAAACCCTTTGCAATGAAAAACACTGGCTCACATTCACACCTGCCATAGGGTCATATCCCAGCAGTTCTGAGTTGATACAGAAGGAGCTTCAGGGCTGCAGAGAGATAAAAGCACCTATGTGCCTTTGGGGACATTTCTCAGGGCATGTAAAGGGGAATGGAGGAAGGAGAAACAAGACCAATATGTAAAGCGCCATTAAGAATTTCATCATATGCACAATGACAGTTTTATAGCCAGCTGGAAAACCAGAAAATGGATTTCTCACAAAATCAATAAGCCTCCTAGAAGATGGTTCCAAGAGGATGGAGCAGCACATATCAAAGTAATCAAAAGGCTGAAATAGAGAACTATTTAAGCTCTTGGATACAGGGAAACAAGCTGTTAAAAATCAAATGGTCTCAGCTGAGTTTTCTATATTACTCTACTTTATGAATCTATCCTATTTAATTTTCATCACATGAAAGGCTGACCATTTTTGAAAGGTAAATGTGAGACTAAAATAAAATTTTCTGTAATGCTTGCTCATCGCTATTTCAGGAAAGTGTTTTAATTAGAAGGGTGAATACGCAATTAATAAAGCCCTGAGTAACCTGAGTACCAATCACAGTGGTTTCTTGGAGGATCTCCTTAACTTGTCATGTAGTTAATTTGCCACGTTCTTCTTGTATTATCATATTCTAAATTCAATTCCTTAATAAGGAAGACTTGGGAATATATTTGGTTGCAGAATGCTGCTTTTCAAGCAGTGAGCTGTAACACCTCCTGAGGATCACAAAAGCTTTGAGATCGACTGAAAATCTTTAGGAAAAGCTTAAGAAATACTTTCTTCTAAGGCAGCTCAGGCCCTCTATGGGAGCAATACAGGCAACCAAAAAAAGAGGAGTCAGGTTTTCAAAAAGTTAGAGAAACACTTCTATAGATTGTACCGTATTTTAAGATGATAGCCTGAGAATTGTTTAAAAACAAAACCAAAAAAAATCCAATCGAATGATTCAGGAGCTGTGTGATTAAAATCAAGGAGTAAGTTATGAGGGGAAATATATCACTGCACCCTTTCTGATCCAGAAGTCCTGGAACCTCTGGTATCCAAGGGCTACACACACTGTTCCAGCAGCCCCTGCTTCTGCCTTCTGTGGGGTAGGCTAGCTGAGGGTGTGGTCAGATAAGGATTTCTTCTGATCTTCAAGTACTTTTCACAAAGTTAGTAATTACCTGAGGAGTGAACCATCTGCTCAATGTCATTAATGTAAGGAAAAACTAAAGCAGTGGTATGTCTGGATGAAAATGCCCATAGGAACACAAGGAGTGAATCTATTAAGTGTAAGGAGATAGAAGCACTCCAAAGAGCTGGATAAAGGCCTTAAAGCAACTGACAATGAGAACTACATGGGGAAAAAACCCCAAACTCAACAAGTTTTGGGTTTCTCTTTCTGTACCTAAAGTTCTTTGATGTATCTGCAGGGTTGGAAGAAAGCAAACCAAAGCAGATCAAAGATACGATCGTTAATTTTGTGCAGCATGGAAAGTCTGCTGAAGGGGTGTCGTGGTTTAACTCCAGCAATCAACTAAACACCACGCAGCCTCTTGCTCACTCCCCCTGGTGGGATGGAGAAGAGAATTGGAAGGGTAAAAGTGAGAAAATGTCTGAGTTGAGATAAAGACAGTTTAATAGGCAAAACATAAGCCACGCATGCAAGCAAAGCAAAAGAAAGAATTCATTCACTGCTTCCCGTTGGCAGGCAGGTGTTCAGCCATCTCCAGGAGAGCAGGGCTCCGTCACATGGAAGTTGGGAAGACAAATGGCATCACTCCGAATGCCCCCCTCCTTCCTTCTTCTTCCTCCAGCTTTATATTGCAGAGCATGACATCATATGGGACGGGTTATCCCTTTTGGTCAGTTGGGGTCAGCTCTCCTGGCTGTGTCCCCTCCCAACTTCTTGAGCACCCCCAGCCTCCTTGCTGGTGGGGTGGTGTGAGAGGCAGAAAAGGCCTTGGCTCTGTGTAACGATTGCTCAGCACTAACAAAACATCCCTGTATTATCAACACTGTTTCCAGCACAAATCCAAAACAGCCCCATGCTCACTCCTATGAAGAAGATCATCTCAGCCGAAACCAGCACAAAGGGAGATGGGGCATGTCCCATACTTGAAAACCAGATAGACAAAGGAGATGAGTTTCCAGTTTTCATTGTCCTGTAATGGCCTGTGGTTACACACAGTGTAGGCTTCCTACAAAGAGTTAAAAAGGTTTTATGCTTGTATTAATATAGGATGAAAGCAAATACAAAAAACTGAGAATTTTTCAAGGAACAGTCATTGTCTTGTCAGTGCTGTAACTTCTGTACCATTGTGCCTCTAGAACCTGATCTTACAGTAGATTGTTTTTGTGTTGCTGTTGTCATTGCTGTTGATATGATTTTGGTTCAGAACAGTCTTCTGATCCTCACATTAGACATCCCTCACTGGAGACCTACTGTGGTTGATTCAGGGTAATGGGATAGGGAACAGTTACATCCCAGGGGAGAGATTACCACCACCCCTGTCACCTTTGTGGCTGCATCCAGCCCTTACTTATCTGTTGCAAGATAAATATAAGAAAGAAGCCAAAGTTAATGTAATTCCTAATTTCACTGCTTGATGACTTAGCTTCAGATGTGCTATTTTTCTCCTGCAGTGCTTTAGAACTGTGTTACTATCTTAGCTGACACTGTAAACCTGTAAGCATTTCTTTTTAGGCTGGGAACTGAAGGTCCCAGCACTTAACCTTTAAAACTCTCTTGCTATGAAATCCTGAAGGACTCCCAGAGAGTGAATGTTACAATGGCATGCATCTGTTTTAGCTGTTTCTTACTGGAATTTCAGGTGATGGCTCCTTTACGTGTGTAATTGTCATTTACTGATTTTCATCTATTAGGAGCCTGGGAGTCTGCTAATGCAGCTGAATTTTGAAAAGCTGCTGTAGTGTATCTACCCTCTCTAACCTTTGGACAGAAATATTCATCACTCTTGTTTTATAGAGTATATTTAGTTTTTTATTCAGCTTGAAACAAGATGGATATTTTCAGGTTACTTACCAAGTCTTTAATCTGATGTTTCTTGAGAGCAGTGTGTTTTAAAGCAAATGCTGGGCATGTAAGACTTTAGGTATATCCCATTAATGACTGAGCCATTGAAAGCCTTGAGCTGTCACTGTTCGGATGCTATATTCCCTGATATGTTCTAGTTTTCTGTCAAGCACTCACCTGCACTGTTACTAGTCCCTGATGATGGGTAGTACTCTACCCACACCATGATGCTGTTTGCTACAATGATCCCAGGGACAGAGAAGCCTGTGCAGCAGCACAGAGCCAGCCTGCAGGTCTCCACTCTCTTTGAGCATTGATGTATCCAATGCTCAGTGTCAGGTGGAGCTGCAAGGGGCAATACTGCCCTGCTAGTCCTGACTGTCCCTTCCTCTCCCTTCTGTGGCCAAACATCGGTGGCTTAGCGACCCAATCCAACCACAAATTCACCTCACAGTAATATACACGGAGTTTATCTACAATAGCTAAAATCCTAATTTCTAAGGATGTGCTTAGACTGACCAAAGAAACCAAAGCCACAGACTGAGATGCACACAGGTGAGCAGGTGGCAGAACTCATTCTGGAGCTGCACAACTGAGGGCTGGCTGGCTGTGACCAGCTGGCTTTCTCACCTCTGCAGGGACAAGTTCCTGGGGCCTCAGCACCCACACTGTTCTTCAGAGTCACATGCCAGGCCCCAGTTTATACAGTGCATATCCATCACAGCAGCAGTATACCTAGGTTTTCCAGACCAGCTTAGCCCAGTTGAAGTTTGGCCAGACCAGTTTAGCCCAGTACAGTTGGAGCTAGTTATTGGCTGAGATGAATGGACCCGTTTATCAAATTCTACCCAGGCAGAAATTCTGGAAAAGCAGAGGGGAGGAAGAGGAAAAAAAAAAGAGCAATCCACAGGTTTTCCCATAAATCTGATTGATCAAACTGAAGAAAGAATTTACTTCACTTCCAGCTCTGGGAGTTGCAGTGAGATTTAACCAATTATATTTTTTAAGCACCACAGGATGCCATTCAGCGTTTGACAGGATTTCAGAACCACTTCTCTGCTGCTGTGCTATGGATTTGTTTTAGCTCTGACTGGGAAGGCTTGTTCTTTCAAGTGTCTCATGTCCCACATTCCCTCCTCAGGGTTCAGAAAATTGGTGCTATGCAGCCATCTCTGAAGGGTGCCACAATGGGGCATGGCCTCATGTGGTTATGAATGAGACCATAATTCTTGTCTTGGTTGGTTGAAGTTTGACTCAGTGTTGTTTATGCAGGTTGCAGTGTTCTAATTCAAGAGAGGGGTTATTAAGTTTTGAGTGTGCCATTGAAGCTTGAAAGCACAAACTGTCCAAACACACACTCACACAAAACTGAAGCGAGGTTGCAACTGAGGATGTAAACCAGCAATGTTGTCATTAACTTAAAAACCAGGATAATAAGCGGAAAAAAAAGTTCCAAGCCCAGGATATATGTAAAAAAGCTCAACATGTTAAGATATAGGTATGAGCAGTTAGTTCTTTCAGGAACTTTTGCTGTGCTAATAAATGACAAAGTGCCAGAAGAAATATAAAGGAAAATGGTAATGGACTTTAATAAGCAATTTACTGTGTCTATACCTACTGCAATAGTTTAATCATGAATAGTATACTCTAGCATGATTTCAGGCAAAGTTTATATTTGATATTTTTAAAGTTACTTTTTATTTTTTACTCTGATGTTTTTAATGCTTGCATTATTGAACAAAGAACTGTTGTCTACCTTGATACGGACACTACATGGTAAAATGCAAGAGGATAAGGCCAGCAATATTGTCTGGGTAACACTTGGCAAAATTGCTTTTAATTTTTAAATGAGCTTTTTTATACAATTTCAGTACCTATGAACACAAAATGACAAAACATACACAACAGGGACCAAAATGAGACCTGCTGAGTAAAAAGAGCCCCTTGCTGTCCTACCTAGTGTCTTAGGCCATCCATCCTTAATAAAGTCTAACTCTAATCAGCCAGGTTTATATTTTTGGATGGTTGTATGAGGGAGGTCAATGGCCTAGAGATGAGTGTTCTACCCAGAGTCTCCTTTTTCCTTTAGTGTGTTGTGGGGTTCAGAGGGTAAATCTCCCAGGTCACCACTTTGAAAGGGGCTGTCTCAGGAGCAACTGTTGTTGAGGCACACAGCTACGCTGTGAGATTAAATATGTCATGGGATGTTGTCTCAAGTTTCATGTCAAAAAGAGATGGATGAGGTATAAAGTAAGAAGATATAAGGCAAATCTCATTGTAAAATCAAGAAATGATAAAGGAATATACAGGAATGTCCAAAACTAAAATATATCAGCTGGGCTGCCTTCTCTTTTCCTTGAATGACCCTATTCTTTCTATGTGAACAGCTTTCAAATGCACATCATTCTGTAGTCTTTTCCTCCCTGCAGCCTTTCAGTTCTCATTTTCTCTAGGACAACTGGGACATATCCTTCCAGATAAGTCCCTGTCATTTTATTGTACTGACACTTGTCCTTTTTTGTTTGCTCAGTCCCCTTTCCACTGCTTGAGTTTGCTTCTAATGTCACACTAAATCATGACTGTCCACCCTTCTGGGCAACAGTTGTATCTTTATTTGCTAGTGGGTGGCCACTTGTTGAGACTTAACTGATACAAAGCTCCCACTAAAGGCAGAATGGGTGGTGTCTGAGTAAGATCAGATTAACTTGTGTTCATAGAATCAGTGAAGTCTCAAAGGAAAGGTTTGACTATAAAGCAATTCACCTGTTATTTGTCTCCCTGTTTAACAAGCTTGCAATGCAAATTACATTAAATATCATGTTCTGTGATACCGATTTATTTCTTTCTGAGAGGCAGTTTCCTTCTGCATATGGATGTGCTTGCTGTACTGTTTCCTGTTTATTTTCCCACATTTCTTTTCCTTGTAAATCTGAAGTTTACAGTTTGTGCTATGAGATAAGAACTGATTATAGTACTTAAAAAAACATCATGAGAATAGCTCAACGCCAAAATACAGTGACAGTAGATCCCCTTAGCAAATGACTGATACAATATGAAAGACCATTTCAAAGCAGTTCTCTTTATATAAAATGCAATATTTTATTTATTTTTTTTGCTTAGCTTTTCTGCTTTATTTACAGGGATACCTGTAAGAATAAGGCCTTTATTTGCTATTAAAAATAAATCGCTAAATCAGTTTCTGAGAAGACAATAATTATAATATGGATAGTGTAATATGATATATTCATGCTATGTTAACATATAACTCTTTTAATTTGAATGGGCCTGTTTATTGTTTTGAAGTAATTTAGATGACCACGGGTATGTGCCTTTTCAATAACAAAGTCAGAGGCTCCTCAGAGCTGTTCATGGATGGTGACAGAATTTAACCAGGTGTTGATGCTGTGCCTATCGAGCAAGCCAACATTATTCTTCTGACTGTTGCTGGAAAACGGGTGAATAAGTTCTTATTAGCTCCAGGGTAGGAGAGTCAGTGAATCTGAATCGTTCCTTGAGTCAGAAAGAAATACTGCCAGGAAGTGAATGACTCTGTGGAAGTTTTGTGGAAATATTCAGCCAAAATGCATGTTGTTTTTGTATTTATCAATTATTTAAGTTAGCAGTAGAACAAAATGACAGAAAAGAATGAATATGGCAGTATAGTTTGTAGTTTAAGGAAAAAAATTACAATTTCACAGCGAAATAAACAAAACAGGTTCTAATAAACAAATTAGATTATCAAAATTACCTGTTATGGGAAGCTTGCAAGTCCAGCAGTCACATCAAATGAATTTATGCAACATTTTTTGCATAGCTTTTGAAGGTAGGGGCTGAACTCTAAGTCTATTTGGAAAATATTTTATAACTTTCTTAGAATTTTCAGGTTGTTATATCACGTTCTAAGGTATAACTGCTTATGTCATTACCTATTTGGTAGTTTCAGTGATAAAAATATAGCACTTGATGCAAATTCTGCTGTGGTGTGCCCTGCCCACATGTGTTTATTGAGGTATTACAAAGAACAGCCATAGCAGGAGACCACTGTACAATGCAGCACACGTTGGTTATAATTACTGCATCCATGTGGTTGAAATGACAAGAACTGCAAGTCTTCAGCATTACAGCACTTGATGCAGTTTGTAAGCTTGCTATATCATTATTCTTCCTTTAATAAAGGTAATTTTTAAGCAGCAATTTATATAACAATTTCTTAACTGGCAGGGTCCCTAAGCCCTGGGATTTCTGTCAGGAAAGCCAACGACATCACATATGGTGCCAAACAATCCATATTGTATCCAAGATAACATATAAGAATACTGACAGAGTTCTTGGAAAACTGCTTCCATTTACTCCTCCCCTTGTCTTTCTCTGCTGTCAGACTTCCTTTTATTTACTGTGTGGACTGATGCGGGCTGTCTGTTCCAAACTAGACCATTTAATTATGATTTTGCTTTATGAAGTTCCCAGCCTATGGATAACTACAGACTAGGAAAGAAATTTTAGCCAATAGTCTGTGAGTTTGAAAAAAGCGGCATTCAAATGAAAAGGGAATTTGTGATAAACCTAGGCCACTGGTATAGAGATTATTTTTGAGCTAATACTACATTTGGGCTTAACAAATTTCAGTATGTGATTGTACCAAGTATATGACATCTTCCAAGCCGCAGAGTTCTGCCACAGCTTCTCTTTTTGTTTTGCACACAGTGCCAGGCAAGCAGGAGGAGGACATAAGTTGTTCAGCACACAGTATTGCTGTGAATAATGACTTGTTTCTTAAAAGTTGCCTTGTGTTTGAGGTAGGTAGATAGAAACAAAAGCCAGCTGCAAGGTAATTATAACCTGAAAGGAAATCATGCTGGATTGGGGTCCTAGAGTGTTAAATGACTGTCATGAGGCTGGAAGCAGATGTACTGGAGCTGTGTGGAAGAAATACTGCAAAAGGAGCCCTGGGTATCCCCATGAGGTTTCCTGGGAATTCATAGGGAGGTCCATTCCTGTCATGACATATTCTGCTGCTATGTGAAATGCCAGCACCATCAGCCCTCTGTTTCTCTGCAGGCAGAAAATGAATCCAGAGTAGCCAAGGGACCCAGAGTTGGCAGAGGGGGCAGCAGTGTCTGTCAGTTGGGCTGGATGAAGAATTCGGGTCCATGTGTTTTCTGTGTGCCCTGGGAGGTCCTGCAATTACAGAGTGACTCCGAAATTCTGAATCAGCAGCTCGGATTTATGCTCATACATTTAGGTGCATAGGTTTAGATACTGAGTTTTGGAATTGTTGACACAGGGCTTTACTTCCTCAGCAAACAGGGGCACAGCAGCAGGTCTGCTGGTTTGCCTATGATATTTACATAAGTGGAGGTTCACATTTCTGTTTTCCTGAAATGCCTGCCATGAATTCATAGAATTGGCTTACATTAAACAGTAGGTGATGATCAAGGGTAAGAAAAGAAAGAGTAAACTCGAGTAAATAGGAATGAGCTAAATGAGTTAAACTGGAAAAGCAGCAAGAATTAATGTACCTTGGAAAAACGACTAAAATGATCTATGGAGAGTGACATTCTTGAAGAGCTATTGTAATTATGTAAAGTAGTCAGCAAATTCAGGGAGCTGTCACATGTTTTATCAAACTGGTCAATTTTCTCTGTCATTTTTAATGACACGTTTTTCATCTTAGCTGGTCAATACAGGCTTGCAATAATGCACATTTCCTTCATTTGGCAAAGATGTTTTCCTTTGCATTTAGAGCAAATCCACGTCCTTCACTGTCAAAAGACTGCTGGTAATTTAGAAGTAATTAAAACCTTGTACAAGAAACATTCATCCTACTGTTCATTTTCTGAAAAGATGAAATTCCCGTTGAAGATTTCCATTCTCTTTTTGATTAGCACTGCCTGTCTTACCGAGGTTTTGTGGAATCACTTCATTACAATCAATACACAACTTTCAGCCAAATGTCAGACTGAAAGATATTTTAATGCTATTACTGTTTATCAAAAATCAGTATTCTGAACATTGGTTTCTCTCAGGCTTTTTGATCCCTGGAGTCCTTGATTTGCACAATTTATTTATTTATTTGTTGTAAATTAATTTTTAAATTATGTTTACAGCAAATTAAAATCACAATGTATGACTATCTTGTATCTAGCAAAAATGGAAAATAGGTCAATATACTCAGACTAGCAGCATGTAGAAAATACAACATATAAATATAAATACATTTTGTACAAACAAATCAGGAAAGAATCCTTAGTGAAAGGATTCCTCAAAACAAATCAGACTTTACATCTTTGAAGACCTAGAAATCAGAATTACATGCTGAACTCCATGTTAAAAGGTCCATTATTAGTGTTCCAAAATCAAAAGCTCTGCAAAAATTGAGGTGACTTGTGCATGTTGATATATAGCATTGATCCTTGACAACCTCACTGCAAAGAGCAGCTCGAGGAAGGGCGGCAAGAATATTTCCTTTGAAATATTAGCCTTTCTCACCTCTTCTGCTCTCATTCTCTTTTTTTCTCCCCTTGCCTCGTCATCCAGTGTGTCCTCTCCCATTGCTTCTTGTTCTGCTTTAATTTTTCAATTTGTTTCGAAAGAAAACAAAATTTTCACATCAAAGCAATGTTTCCAGAGATGGAGGAAAGGAGCAGTCGGCACAGGCTGCTGGGGCTCCTGCAACCCACAATGCAGTCTGCCAGGATCATGCTGTAACACACTCACAAACTTCAGGATTGTTTCATTTTCCTACATAGTGCTCCAGCTAAGCAGAGAGTGAAATTCTTTCTTCTTTTATGTTCTCCTCATCCTTTGTCCTGGACAATTCAGAAAAACACAGGGGAAGGAAAGAAGTAAGGCAGCAGCCAGGGAGGAGCACTGCCTGCAGACCCTCCAGCTGTGCTCCTCCTAGGGCATTCCAAAGAAAATACTTACATGTCTGTTGGTGACAAACTTACAAGTGAGTATTCTTAGACATTATATAGGAATCTGATAAATAAGGGCAAGGAGACAGGAATCTGGTAAATAAGGGTAAGGGGGCAGGAATCTGATAGATAAAGGTAAAGAGGCAGGAACCTGCAGCACAGTTAAATACTTCAAAGTCACTCATAGGGTCATTTTGGATGTCTTTTGTTGAAGCACAAACCCCATATTTTCACTTGAAAGTGAAAGTCTCTGTTTCCAGCAGCAGTATTTGTACCGAGCACTTCGGTGCCATTGCCAGAAGAGACAGAAATTGCATCTGTCATGAAAGAAAACTTTTTTGGCAATTTAGCAGCAATTAATATATATAAGTACAACTTATAAATATGTTGTAATGTCTCTTTTTGGGACCAGAAGCTCTATTGCCTAGGGTATGAATAATGAGATTAGTATTCTCTGTGTGGCAGACTCTTTGTGTGTAGCTTTTGCATTTAATAAAAGGCAATTACATAAAAGTCTGGGCTGTCATTCTCAATTTTGTACATGACCCTTATGGAAATAAGGAAAAAAAATACCTAATTTTCTATTGTGTTCCCAAGGAGAATTCATAACTAGAAGTGAAAAAATAATTCTTCTTGGAATAAGCCAGTGCAAATAACCACAGGACCTTTCTTTAGCTGAACAACATTCCACCGAGTTTCTTTACAAACCTCAATTACAGTTGCTATATTCTATTTTGTTTGCTTTGTCAACATGTAGAAATAGATGTCACATTTTATGAATGCTATACTATGATAGAAGGTCTGTGTAAATGTCCAGCATATGCTGCCTAGTAATTTTTGCAGACAAAAAAAGGAAAATGCTAATATTGATCAATCCTTTATCACTAGAGCTGGGAGTGGATAATTTTAGAAATGAAAGGAAGTTTAACAATCCAAGGCCCATATTCTTGACTGTTATCCATAATCAGTAGAGCTGTTAAAAGCATTCATGTACCTGTCTTATATTACTCAATGGTGATTGGATGACCCATTAAAATTAGAAAAGAAATGTTCTGTTATTTCAAACCATATGTTTCAGGAACGGTTTAGGTAAGTATTTGATAAAAAAATATTCACCTCCATATAGTAGCTTTAAAATTTTGTCTTCCCAGGACATTTGTTATAACCGTGTGTGAGAGAAGGAGAAAGGAATAAGAGTGTATGCAGGAGGTGGTAGGGTTTGTATAGGTGTCCTTCCTTGCAAAGCAGTTAAATGAAAACTGCAGAATCAAATACACAGGAGTAAGGAGCATAATTCTGCGTCTGGAAAGCAAACTAACATAATGTCAGGCAGGAGACTGTTTAGGATGTTTAGGGGAGGAGCTGTAGGCAGCAGTTGCACCTTATTGCATTAGTGATGAATAATTCTGATAATGAAACAAAACTAATTATTGGTGTGTCACGGCAACTGCAAGGTGTAGTTTTTACACAATGATGTAGACAAGGCTTGCCATTGGTGAAAATTAATTTAGACTGAAGGGAGCAATGTTTTCAACTATTCAAAATAAATCAGAGCTGGTGCAAATTGCTATGTTCTTAAGGGAGATACAAACAGGCATTTTATCCCCCAACGTGAACATCACACCAGGCCATGCTAAGCAGGGTTAGAGTCTTTTAGCTTCATCTTCTAAAGTCCCATATATGTGGATATATCCACAGTTATATGTATACTCATATGTCCCTAATTGTGATTATTCATGTTCACCTTGAGGGTTTAAGGCCTCCTCATCTTAGGAGAATTATTCTTCAGCTCCTAGAACTCATCTTCTGAAATGCCTCTATGCATAGCAGAAAATTAATGGTAGCTCCTTTTCTTTTGAAAATGACATGTTTGCAGAATCTTATGGAAATGTAATCCACTGGATAATTTATTTAATTTCCTTTGCTGCTCTTTAAGGGACAAATTAAGGAAAGGAAAGGTTAATGGGACTATATTTTACCCTGGTTCCTATCAGCATAAGCGTGGTGTGACCCCTGACTTTCTAATGAGGTTGCTCTCAGTTTACACTGATATAATGAGAAAATGATCCACAAGCTTTGCAGTTCCTAAAAATTATTTTAATATTCCAAACTTTTTTTCTACACTACTCTGAAATTAAAAACACATTTCAAAGGAATTAATGGGAATATTACAATAGCTGCTTCTGGGTTTTCCTTGAAGGTGATTTAATCTCAGTTTAGAAATGAATTCTTTTTTATTTCATTTTGTATTGCTACTTTGTTTTTGGAATCACAATTTCAGCCCATGTTGTTTCAATTTCAGTCACCAGGTACTAAGAAATACTGCTCATCAGACTACAGTGATCACTTTGCAGCAAACTAGCCAGAGGTTCTGTAAGTCCAATTCCTAAATTGGACTCTTACCACAACCTAGTTTATAGTTAGAATATTGGATATAACAGAACTATCAATCACTTTTCCTGGTTTTTTTTTTTTCCTCTGCTTGCTGCACAACAACTTGGCTGTGTGATTCAGTGCTTCTAAGAACCTCATTGCAAAATTTTGCCTAAGTTTTACGTAAATAAAGAAAATCCTACAGAAAAACTTAGACCAGTCAAATGCAATGAAACTGTGGCTTTCCAAGCAAGCCTGGCGGGATATGAAACAAACCAGTCTTCTTGGTTCAGAGGAAACCATAACTAGATTTTCATGAAGCAAAATTTAGAACTCATAGAGATGGCTCTGTGGTAATTTAAATGAATTAAAAATTATCATTCATTTAATTTACTACAGAAATTGATGCTCCTAACAAAACTGAACAATTACTCTCACATTTAGCTGTCAGAATTCTGTTTATTCTTTTTTTTTTTAGAATTTCCAATCACTCTTCAGTACTATTAAGATAAAATATTCGAAAGCTGAGTAAGGTTTAGTGTTTTTTTGTTTGGTTGGTTTTATTTTATCTTTTACAAGACTATAGTTATACATAATTTGAATATCCTTGGAAAATTTATCAAATAAGAAACTGCAATTGTATTGTCTCACCTCATGTATGTAACAGCCATAATACACATACTGTTCTATTATCTAGACACGTTTCTCTTAGAAATTCAATATGCTTTGGAGACACACATAGCCTGCTTAAATAGTGTCTAAGATGAAGGTGCTTTATAAAAGTAAAGTCTATTACTGTAAGAACCAATATTATATTGGTACTTTTTTGGTACTCTTTAGGTTAACTGCATTTTCATTAACACACACTTGGATAATGATTTAACAAAAGTATTAATTTAGGATGAAATAAAGTTCTGCTGAGAATACTAACACAACTTTAGGAAGAAATTTAAGTCAAACCTTGATGACCTTATTGAGACCTAACTGCTGCATAAGCTTTGTGCTACCTTCTGCATAAGCATGTTTTCCAATTTGAAAACATACCGTGAAGAACTTGAGTTTTGAAACTGAGTTTGAAATTGAAGAGAGTTTAAAATTGAAATTATGTGTATCCACTTCTGGTTTTCTTTTGCGTTTTAAATTCAAGAAGTGCCTGAAGTGTGGAAAATAACTGTTTATACAAGATTTCTCTAATGCATTTTTTGCAAGGACACTCTTAGGTGTATTGAGTACAGCACTTTTAATATCCTAGCTGTTGCTAAAGTATCCTTATACAGTTATTCTTTTGCAATTAGCTTTACTGTGTTAGAATGTGCATTAAGACTTAGGGAATAGGAGATTTGGCTGCTATTTGGCTGTTTCCACTTATCCTGAAAAAAGAATTTCCAGGTCTGCTGGAAACAGTATTTCTTTAGGCTCTACTGCCTCTTAAAGACTGTGGGAAGAAGCACCGAGACAGTTCCACAGCTGTGCTCTCCACAGTCCATGAATTAAGCTCTCACTTACTGTCTGGGGTAATTTAGGCATATCTACAAGTCTTCTTGGCTGTGCTTTCCTCCCTGACTTCTCTTCAATATACAGATCTAGATTTAAAGGTGGATGGATGCAGAAGCGTCTTCCCTTCTTATCTTCTCAAATGCTCTCCGCTTCATAATAGTCCTGCGCAGGTGGGATGTTCACCTCTACACTACCTCTGGGAGCAGCCCCTGGTAAGTCCCCAGTATGGTGCTTGGGATTTATGTCACGTATTTGCAAACTAGGGGAAAAGTGAAGCCAGCCCATATGTTGTGGTCAGGTCTCAGCCACGTTGTCCCATTACTAAAGGCTAAAGCCCATAGGAAAAATGCCTGTGTCCCCACTGAGATCAAATTAGTTTTCATTCTGAAAATCCAGTGAAGTGGTTGACTGTACTATGGGAAATGTTGCAGATCCAAATCATACATATTGCATTTGAACTCACGAATAATCAGCAGCTGCTCTTAAATACAGGCCAATGTTCACATCAAACTCAGATCACAGTTCATCTGGTAAATCCCTGAAATTCAATTTCACCTAGTCAGTCTATTCATCATGATTTTTTCCATTACAGGGTAGGCTACCAGGTGGGCAATGCCAGTTGATGTCCTAAAAGTAATTCACTACCAATTTTTTTCACTCTGTCTGTCTTTGAAAAAAAATGACATAACCCTATAAACTAACCTGCATACAGTTGAACACTCTACACTGTTGGTGGTGAACAAAATACATTACTTTTTCTTTGTTTCACAAATAAACTTTAAAATAAATAGAAAATATTTTTAAATAGAGAGGATTAGAAATATAATGATATTGAACCTTTTTTTGTAACTATTATCCATCGGCAAATTCTGCTGTTTTGCAGCCATCACTATTTGCAGCAAGGTCTTTCTGTTTTTATTTTGATCCTGTTTGTTAACAGTTTGCTCTTGTAATTGATTCCTGCAGGGATTTTGTACCTCAGTTTCTTTTTAAAGGATATTTCCAATTAGGTTGGTAGCTGGTTTATATGCTAGAATAAAAGAAGCATGTCATTTTCAGTAGAATAAATCCATTTTTACTTTGTGAAGAAAATGTGTAAAGAATGTCCAAAATCAAAGTTTTTAACCAAATTGACACCAAAGATTGTCACAAATGAAAAAAGTATTTCTGATGAGAGGAAAAATCTTTGTAAGGATTTGGTCATAAATGTAAAGCCTTCAGTACATGGCCTCCAAAGTAAAAAATGGATTTACGGGTATGTTCATTATACTGGTTTGTACATACTGAGAACAAATGCAGCATGAAAACTAGGAATAAATGTTTTTGTTGATGATATCTATTATTTTACTGTGAAGAACCACAATTAAAGATACAATTATACACTGTAATGTCACGCTTCTAATACTGGGGAAAAGACAGGTAAGACTGAAGGGTAACTAAAGTTTCCAGATACTAAGAATTTTGTCCGTGGGTATGCTAGTACAGGAAATCTCTTGTTCATAACAGTTTTTTAAGGATGAAAATATTTTGCTTAAAATGAGTCATTACTGCAATTCTCTATTTCCAGCATGTATATTTTTCACATAGAAAACACAATAGAGGCTTTACCTTGACACCCAACACATTTCCTTCTTAGTTTCCAAATTTAGCTCTGTACTGCTTATAAACAACTGTACTATGAGCAATTAGAGGTAATCCCTATAAGTAGACTGTTTTCTTTGTTGCAGTCAGTATGAACTCAGAAAAACTTTGTATTGCCTTGCTGTGGTTAGTAATAGTTGTATTCAAACGTCATTTACAACAGAAGGCCATAAATCATGAAGTTCTTACTAATGCAGTAGTTTTATTAATGCAAGTGCATTTTAGTAATTGTCTTCAGCATTGCTTTGCTTTAGTTTTAAAGATAAGCTGTATGAAACAGGACTGATACACCTGGAGTTTCAGTATTTCCTTTTAGCTACTTTTATTGCCTATTCTTTACTTGACAGGAGCATTTCTTTCTTCATTGAATTTGAAAGGTCATTTAAATCACCGGTCTCCAAAAGAAAACTCAACAACTAGTAATTAAAATTAGTCTGTGGTCTAAATCTTTGACTTGACAGACTAACTGAACGATAACTCAGGGTAAGAACACGTGGTCTTCTTGGATTATTCCACCAGTTCGCTTCCAGGCGTGGAATCATGTCACTGGTGCAGCTCCTATCCGTGCAATCTGGATTTCCTATATTCACGGTAGACATTACGAGTCAGCTGCATTGCCCACAATTACTGCTTTTGTGTGTGTGTCCTGTGGCACGAGGGCTGTCATTTGACCGAACTGATGCAAAAGCAGAGCTTTCACCCTTTCATAGTCTCCTACAGACGGGCTGGCTGATGTGTGGCTGTAACAGCAGGAGCGCGATGAGCCACCACCTTCAGTGGTGTGACTCTTCGTTCACACTCTTTCACTTCACTGCTCTGTGTTACAGAATTAAAATCTTCACCTCTCACTCTCTGCTGGTTATCAAGCTGTGCCAGAGACAGGTTTTCAATAACTTCCCACTTCCACCAGTCAAATAAAGTTATATACATTTTCTGTTGGCTTTCCTGAGGTTTGCACAGCAATTTTGTGGCTCAGCCCCGGTCGAGGGAAAAGGACAGACTCAGAATAAAAAATCTGAGGGACTGTGGGATTAGGAGATCTTTATTCACAGATCTTCATCAGTAGACATAGTTTAAAATAATAGAGTCTAAAAGTCCCTACCCCTGGTACAGAAGTGCTTTAGCTCTCATTATCATCATTGAGCTCTTATTTCAGCAGAGCTGCATGTTTCAGCCTGGACATCGAATGGCACAGGCTGCATCTGTAGCTTTCAAAGCAACAGAAATTTTTATGCAGTATGGAGTCCACGAGCCATGAAGTCATCATTGATGGGAACAATTACCCAGATTACTGTTATTAGTACTTTTTGCATGAATGCAAGCAAACCATAATCGACTTCAAAAAAATGAAGGAAGAAAAGTATTTTTCATTGAAACTGAAAACTGACAAGATCCTACAAGCACAAGAGAACATAGAAAAGGTGATTCTTGTGTCAAAAGATGTCGCAAACCTTTTTCATTGGAGGTTAGAGGATTGCAGAAGGTGAAAACTTTGAAACCTGTAATCAAATTTTTATTGAGTTTCAGGTGTGTATGTTGTGAAGTGAGCTTTTTCAGTTACAGTTGTTACTGATGCACGTAACATTTGATCTGGAAAGGTAAATATATTCTCAGAGTCTGTAAAAGCAGAGAACAAAAGTCTTTCATTTCTCTAGTACTGGATTCTTCCATTGCAAAACATTAAGGTGCCAAATAAACTCTTCTCTCAGATTAAATTAAAAAACTGTATTTTCATAGACAGCTAAAACTCATTGAATCCTCTAGCCCATCTCCTGGCTAATACCAGTTTCCTCCTTATAGTACTTTTCTTTCACTTAGTTGGTTTAGTCTGCTTGGTGTGTTTGCCAGTTAAGCACTTTAAGCACTTCCTTCAGGGCTTCAGATGTATCCTAAAGGCTGATAGTTCATGGTGCCAGGAAATCTTCACTCCTGCTCATATAAAATTGTGTACCCTTCTTATAACACTATATATAATACTCCCTTTCTTGAGACCGTGATTTTTTGCCCCTGCTGTCAGCCTGTGCATTAGTGCTGAGATACTTGTGCTTCATTGCTGGGAATAATTTCATTGAAGATATAGATAAAAGCTGTGAGAATAATAATGTCTCACCGATTCTGAAACAATTTCCAAAATTACTTGGTGCCCTTTAGCATTTTAAGTGTTTCTCCCGTACTTGTCATTTTGCTTAAACAATATGTTACCTCTCTCTCTTCCCATGACTCAAGGACTCCTATTCCCCAAACTTTTCTATTTTTCTTCTTGAATCTTTTGTTAGTTCTAAGTATCTTGTACAGATCAATTTGGCTGGAAGCAAACTCTCTATTACGCTGTGGTACAACTGCCAATGTATCTTTCAGCCTTCAGTCTTCTCAATATGAAGTACCACGGAAATGCACATTAAGGGTCATGAAGATGTCTAAGGTAAACTGAAATTGATTTATAACTAAATGATAAAAATGTACTTGTTTGAAAAATATATTTAAATAATGTAATTTTTTTCTTTTGTTCACGTGGCAAAACTTCAGTTCAGAATCTTGAGAGAGCTTTTGCTCTTTGCTGTAACATATTATATTACTACTGCTGAAGTAGTGTCAGGCATCTTGCTACCAAGTAGGCTTAAAGTGTTAAGGATGTCAACTACTGTAGAATCAGTTATGAAACCTGAGGCCTGAAATCTATTCTAGCTTGTGAAGTTTTCAGTTCACCTGTTTAACAACTACTAAAATAAGATTGATTCAGAATTAAGGGAAGGACGTCAAAAGATGAAGATGTCACTCCAAAGCAATTCATTTTTGTAATTTTTCCAAAAATCAGGGTTAATATTATGAACAACCCAGTTAATCTGGATAGTTAATATTTCAAATAAATATGACTGTGAAGTACAGCAATATTGTAAAAATCACTTTCTCAGAAGGATGATAATTATTTCCTACTTTATTCCACTATTTTTCTTTTTATATATACTCTGATTATGTGCTCTTAGTCTCGGATTTACAAGTGATATTCCATTAGTGAATCAATTGCAGAGACAATTTTTTTGCATAGGCAATTGCACAGGCACTTGCATAGTAAATTATTCTGATCAGAACCTGTGGGTTTTTCAAAAGATGCTACTGGGAAGAAGTTTGGTACTGTGCAGGGACCATCTATTGGTCCTGCACAAAGATGGTAAATGAGGGCAGCCAGTGCAGTGTCCATTGGCAATGACTCAGAATCCATTTTCTCTCCATTATTTTAGCTTTTGCCCACAATTCTCTTGCTGTCTGGCCTTGAGGATTCTGATTCGCTAACAAATGGAACAAAAGAACCTTAATATTTCCAGTGAACCATGTTTTGCTATGAAATTCAGTTCCAAGTATCTGTCAAAACCAGATTTGATACGTGTATTAAAAGCGTGTGTGGTTTATATCTAAAATATGCAAAATTATCTGTCTGGACTTAAGAGTTTTCTTATTCAAATACTTAGTATCTGATTTGTATTCTGGCTGGTTGAGAATTTAAGTGCAGATAATTTTTTTTCTGAAAATATATACTTTCCAAGAAGTATAAATATTTGCATGAAAACTTTCTGTAGGAGTATTCTCTTGACAAAAATCAATATGAATTTTCAGGTTGATTTTTCTCAGTAGGCAGTGAGTTAATTTTATTTTTACCTGGACTCAGTATGTTCTGGAAGTTTCTTGCTTCTGAATATTGAGACATCTGTAGCCTAGAGAGAAATTAAAAATGGAACTTGCGGAGGTAGTGCATGGCTTAATACTTTCTTATATAGGTGTAAAGTGCTGTAAGACATTGCAGTCCAATTTTGAAGGTGAGCCAAAATTAAATATTTTAACATCAGAAGTTCCTGCAGGAAGGGAGAGTTCACATTTCACTTGCCTCTGGTTTCTGATTGCTTAATCAGCATCATTTGTTGAAAGTAGAATTTCCAAGTAAAGTTGAATAATATATGCTACTGTGATAGAAATATAAAGTATATGCTGATCAAACTTCTTAGAATTTTGTAGAATATCAGTAAACGTTTTTAGTCCCAAACAACCATTGCACTTACCTGTACATTGTAGTCTGGGAATTGTGTTGATACAAGGGAACTGTTAGCAGGAGAAATTCAGCCAAACTTGCTACATATGGCTGGTTCCTTTTAGTGTCAGGGAATCCTGCATGCAAACTCACATGGTTGGAAAAGATCTGAGAAGCTTCAGGGATTCTGCTAAGGAGCCCTTGGGGACCTCAGATGGAGATACAGAGGCAGAGGAAAAGGTAAACCAGGAAGTGAGAGCAGAGCAGGAGGAGTGTTCAAGCAAGGGGTTCAGGCCACCCTCAGCACTTGTGTTCTTCCTTGGCTTGTTTCCAGTGAACATCCTTAGCATTTGGCATGCTATAAAAGGAACGAGCTGCTTCTAGCCTTTTGTATATGGAATCTCCACCAGTAGCTAGAAAATCCTTATCAGCTAAATCAGTATCCGTGAAAGAAGATAGTGGGAAATCTACCTGAGACTAACTCTTAAGTTTATTCAAAGTAGTAGGTTCTGCTCTGTGTAATACAGCTGGTGCAATAAAATTAGGCAACTTGGAAAACTGCAAGCATAAGTGTCAAGGAGGAATTGGGAGATGTAAATTACTTCTTCCTCAGAGTTTTTGAAGTCGCATTCAAGGTTAGATTATTACTAATCTTGCACGAGTGCTCAACAGAAAGGACAGAAACTGCAAAAAACTGCTGCCTCCCTCTTTGTGCAGAGATGCAGTTCCAGCTGCTGCTCTCTCCAAGTCAGGCAAGTGTGATACCAGTGCTGAGAGAGGTACCTATCGCTTGAAAAGTAGCAACCTGAGCAAAGCCATTTATTTCTCAACAGCTAATGCATCTCTTGTGCCTGGGTGGAGTATACTCTGGAATAATTTTTCAAGGAGCAAGTAGGGAATCTTGTTGCAGTCTGCCTCCTCAGGAGGGGAGACAGCTGACTGTGTGCTACAGGAAAGCACTTACATTACAGAGAATTTATTCCTCCCATTTAAAGACACAGAAAACTATTAAGTGCTGTAGTAGAAACTCACTGATATATACGTTGTGCTGCTCACAGAATAGTTGTTATACATCGTTGAAGTCCTTGATTCCTCTTCCTAGCTATTTCTCATTTCACTCGTGTCTTCTAAAAAATGGCTGTGATAAAACAAAACTTGACATGTATAAATAGTACAAGAAAATCATGCCATTCTGTTCTAGTTTCATGAATATTCCATAACCACTAAGGAGACATTCTAGAAGAGTTGTATTATGTATTTGTCCATATGAATACACATACTTTCACATGCATGTCTTCACTCCTGATTTATATGCCCAGCCTTGATTAACCTGTCTCTGATAATAAACTGCCGTGAGCAGGAGATAAAGATGTGGTCTGAGAGAAAAGGAGCAATCTTGCCAGCAGTCTCTGTAAATGCACATATACATTATAGTGGCATTGGTGGTAATAACGTTCATAATCAATATATTAAATGTTCTCTCTTCGCTCCTACTATGTTGTACTTTTAACTTTCCCAAATCTATTTAAGCAAGCTGGAGTGTGTGTTTGTAGAAATGCATAAATGCACAATATATTGATCCCTGGCAAGGATAAAACTAGTTATTTGTTTTGTATCTATATACTGCCAAATTGGAAAAGTGATAAAGATAGAAAAAGATAAAGTTTGGCAGAGGAATAGGTTTTACTGAGGAATGATCAGTTCTTTCATTGCTTAGGAACAAGTGGTTTAGACTTAAGCAAGATTTTGTAAAAATTATGGCCTGATAATGTCCCAAAGTTTGTTTCACAAAGTCCATAAACTAAGGCAGTGGATGCAATGAGGGGCTTTAATACTAAATCTGCAGTTTCTGGAGATAGTCTGGCACTTTTTAGAACTTTAATATGTAAGATTAGGCTTCAAAGTAAATTGTTAGGTAAGTAATACATGGTCAAATTTTCAAACAGACTCAGTACATTTTTTGTTATTAATTTAAACTTAGAAATGAAACCTTTAACCACAGAATTATTGAAGAAAAAAAAAAAGGTATGTGGGTACATAACCAACCACAGTCAGATGTAAATGACTCTGCCCTGACAAACTTCCAGTGTCACTTGAGCTGGGTCCAAATCTTACATGAGTATAAGCCCATACAAATCTGATGCTTTCCTGTCAGATTTTTCCAAGTGACAGAAGCAGGTCCAGGCACTGCTGGCACAAATGTGATGTGGTTGTTCCCCTTATGCTTCTTTCTGCCTGAGAAAAGGCATCTGCAGAGCAGTGTTTAGAGGAGCACGATATGTTCCAGAACATACTGGAGTTACACCTTCAGGTAAAGATCTGCCTGTTTCACTTCAAGTGCCTATTTCTGCAACTCAGCAGCCTCAAGGGAACAGCTTTGGGCTGAATGCCTACCACCAATAGAGGTGGCCAGACACCAGCTCAGGGTTGCCTTGCAGCAGTGAGGTAACAGAAATGTGGCAGTCTTTGGAAAAGATTTCCTCCTGGGTATAAAGCAAAGCTCCAACACCATGAGCTATCAAGCTGGCAAGGTTGCCAAGTATGGGTAAGCAGGGAATTCAAGGACCTGGGCAGTTGCCCTTCGTAGGAAATGTATTCTGTCAAAAAAACCCTGCCACAATTTTTGCAGCATTAACTTACTTTAAAAGGTTTCAAAAGGTGATTCATGACTTCTGTAATGGTGCTTGTGATAACTCTGCTGGATTTTATAATAAGGTTTTCAGTCCAAATTTAACTATTTTTTTTAAGTTTGCTTAGTTTGCAGTGTTTAGAGATACTAAAATATGAAAGACAATTTTTTGAGAGTTTAGGAAATGAAAACTTAATTACATAGACTCAGTACACTTGTAAATAATTAGCTTTAGTTCAGAATAGCTTTGCTAATTAAATAAATGTGGGGTGTTTTCTACTCAGATAGATCAACTGAGGCACAAAACAGTTAAAAGCCAAGATCTTAAAGTTTCTGTGAGTCTGTAGTTTGATGTTCACCTTCATCTTTGGTCTTGATTTTCTGGACTTGTAATCACTTTTCATATACAATAGTCAATAGCTCAGGGTGAAAAACAGCTTTAGCAGCTTTGAAAATAACATCGTGATGAATTTAGTTTGAAAGTCATATAATCACTGTCAGACCTAGGAAAAAAAAGTAATTATGGTGACTGTTAGACTAAGTCATTGACCTGAACCTCAGCAATTCTAAGGATATCAGATGGCCACTCCCTCCCTTCTCAAAAGGCCATGTGATGGAATCACATTGGAAGTATTGGAAGTTTAGCCCTAAAGTTATCACTTCTTTCTCTGTAAAAGTTGATGAATTCATGCTGGGAAAAAAAAAAAAGGGACTTTAGAAATACTTCATCTCGAACTAGCTATCTGAGGTTTGAAAGCTTTGGTTTTAATTATAATCCAAATGAGAATGATGTGAGTGAGTATGAGTTCAAGTTGTAGGACAGTTCTAGAATGCCATACACCACATGTTAATGGTTTCTAAAAAAAATACATGTATAACTATCACAACCTTATATCTGATTCTGGCACTGGACGGCATCCTGATATGGTCTCTAATGGTTTACTCCTGTATATCATGTCAGGAATTTCTTTCACATCTTTGGAGTGTTGATGCTTTAGTTCCTTTGCTGATGGTTCTTCAAATTCTTCAGATGGATCAAACATGAGTGCAATTGAATCAATACTTCAATTCGGGCATGTATACCGTTTTGAGGACCAAGGCAGACCCTCTGTCTTCTTGTAATTCAGTTTGTTCTCCTGAGCCTCCTGCAAAGCCTTTTAGGGTCAGTACTGCAATACTGCTTGATGGAAAAATGTCTGATGCTTGATACAAAGCCTTTTAAAAAAGAGACTCAGAAAATCTCTACTTTGAACATTTCTATGAGAATGTGTCTGCACCTCAGTGGAGTAACAGATAACTTCACATCTATAAGCCTTGCAGATAGAGCTGGCCAGAAGTCTTCAGATACAGCAATTTCCACTGCTAAATGCCTTTTTCAAGAAATGGAAGACTTTCTCTGGAATACAGCAATTCTACTGAAATTTTAGATGTGAAAGGGTCTAAAGGCATTAAGTAGACTTGTAATTAATTAACTACTGATATTTTAAAAATTTAAATATTTAAAACACTTTATGACATTATCAAAGTAAAATATTTTGACACTGAAATAACTTTGTCTTCTCATTCCAACCCAAAAAAGGAACAGTTCCTCTGAAGAAAAATAGGGGTTTTCACATGCCCAGTTTTACCCATGGTCTGTCCTGAGCTACTGCAACCATTGTACCAAATGAGTCTTCTTCAAAGCTTTTTCTGCTCAAAGTCACATGTTTATACCATATTTACACTGATGAGTGCATATACTTTTTTGTAGTTTCATGAAGAATACTGAGGAAAACTCTGCAACAGGAAAGTAGTTTGTTAAACTACAGTTAGAAGTCCAGGTACATTTTACCATCCATTTGCCTTTCATTAATTCTGACATTCATTAATTATGGCCTGAGGGATACCTGGAAACCAAATATACTTTCACTGAGCTAAGAAAATGACAACTGCCTTTGGATGTAGCCAGTATTTTTTCCATAGTTCATAGAGCACCATTTTGCAGCTCTGCCATCGATCACAAACTTATATGTAAATTAAATTGTAGATTCTAAAAAGCTTCAGTAGCAATGGGTAATACTGAAAGTCAGAGAGAAAACGTTTTCATGCTGAGGTCTGCAAGCAGTCAGGCTTCCTGTAAATTCATGGGATTTATTTCATCAGATACATCAATTATATTGGAGATGTGGGACCAGTACCTTTCAGATAAGCTGCTGAAATTATGAGGGAGAGGTTTTTTGTGGTATTTGAGAAAGCAATCGTTGACTTGATCCAATTTGCTGAATTCTCTGTTCAGTATATCTTGTCATCCTGAAACCATGCAATGTCTAAGGAGATTAAGGACTTCCACCAGGATTCGTGCAGTGGTTTTGTAAGAAGCAGCTGTATTTTTTTCAGGTGATTTCATTCCATTTGCTGTTTCAAGCCAACTGCCATCAGTCAGGAGACGATGTGGCGCACAGGAACAGCTCCTTAGCATGTATATGTTGGCTGGCCATTCACAGAGGCCAGTGTTGAAAAGACAAAGTGATCCACAGGCCATATTTTCTCTCAGGACTCCTAAATTGTCACAGTTTGATCCTCAGCAAAAAAAAAAAGTAACTTTTTCAATTCTTTTTTCAACAATTACCTTTTCCTCTAGTATTCTTTTCCGGTCCTTAATGAACTACAAAAGAGATTAATAAAAAAACCCCATAAAATATATTGAATGAGATTAGGATCAGTTGTGCTGTAGGCTGGTGGAAATATGTTAGATCATGAATTACAGGTGTTATTATTTCAATGGGGTTTTTTACCATTTTGTTGTGTGGGGTAGAGTCTTTCTGTAGTCAGAGAAAAGTCCAAATATTAGTGGGCAGTGAAACAATGAATATGTTACACCCTGCTGTTAGAAGCATGATATAATAAATTTCCAATATTTTCTAAAGCACAGTGTTTTAAACACACTCTGATGAACGTCAACAGTAAAACAGGGTATCAGCAGGATTTATTTCTTTGGACTTTTAAAAGCACCTGTGTAAAAACAACATGTCAATCAAATTAACTTTTGTTTAGTTCCAAAATTGCATAACATTGCATTCATATTACTCTATTTTCCAGGTTTATCAGTTATGACTCTGTGTGGTCTCTACAGGAAACATAATCTCTACAAACATAGTAGATTTAGGCACATTAAATCTATAGCAGATTTAACTGGATTTAAGAACATGCGTGTATTAAGAACTTAAATGCTTTCCTGAATGAAGACCAAATTTTAATTAGGATTACAAATCTGAAAGTCACATCATGGATTATCTAATCCACACTGCTGTTTCCATCAGACAATTCTCTTCAGAAACTTATTGTGCTCCCCCTTAAAAGTTTTAAAGGTTTTGTGGTTTTGTCACTACAACTCTGATTTGGACAGTGATTTGGTTTGATTTGCTTTGATGTGGTTTGATTTTATCTCCGGTGAAATATTATTCTTGGCCAAGCTACAGCAACATGTAACATCGTGTGATAATTTGAATAACAATTCAGCAGATCAGTTGGCAATAATAATATTCTAAAACTGTTGCAGGAGGAAGATGTATCAAAATCTTGGAACAGGACTACCAAATATGATATAAAAATGTGGGTAGATATACCCACAGATACAAAAATATGGGAATCCTGCATGTAGTCAAAAACATGTGGGGAGCAACTGTTGAGTAATACACCAGAATTTATTTTTTAACAATATTTGAAATATCTTTTGAGCAGCAGGTCTGGGCAAGAAACCAAAGTCAACCTCTGGTTTGGAGTTTTCTGTGTGTGTGTGCATATATATATATGTATATATATATAATAGAATCATAGAATCATTATGGTTGGAAGGGACCTCCAGGGTTATCAAGTCCAACCTTTATCCCATCATATTCCTAACCATTAGACCATCAGACCATGGCCTCAAGTGCCTCATCAACCCGTTTTTTGAACACCCCCAGGGACGGTGACTCCACCACCTCCCTGGGCAGCCCATTCCAATGCCCAACCACCCTCTCAGTAAAGAACTTCTTCCTAATCTCCAACCTAAACTTCCCCTGATGGAACTTGAGGCCATTTCCTCTTGTCCTGTCATCAGCAATTCGGGAGAAGAGACCAACACCAGCCTCACTACAACCTCCCTTTAGGTAGTTGTAGAGGGCAATAAGGTCTCCTCTCAGTCTCCTCTTCTCCAGGCTCAATAACCCCAGTTCCCTCAGCTGGTCTCCATAAGGTTTGTTTGCCAGACCTCTCCCCAGCCTNACCTGGGCACACTGCTGGCTCATGTTCAGCCAGCTGTCAACCAACACCCCCAGATCCTTTTCCGCCAGGCAGCTTTCCAGCCACTCTGCTCCGAGCCTGGAGCTGCATGGGGTTGTTGTGGCCCAAGTGCAGGACCCGGCACTTACCCTTGTTAAACCTCATGCAATTGGCCCCAGCCCATGGCTCCAGCCTGGCCAAATCCCCTGCAGAGCCTCCCTACCCTCAGGCAGATGGACACTCCCACTCAATTTCGTGTCATCTGCAAATTTACTGAGGGTGCATTCGATCCCCTCATCCAGGTCATCAGTAAAGACATTAAACAAGACTGGCCCCAAGACCAAGCCCTGAGGGACACCGCTTGTGACCGGTCTCCATCTGGATTTAACTCCATTCACCACCACTCTCTGGGCTCGGCCATCCAGCCAGTTTTTAACCCAGCCAAGAGTCCACCTGTCTAGACCAAGAGCCGCCACCTTCTGCAGCAGAATGCTGTGAGAGACAGTGTCCAATGCCTTCCTGAAATCCAGGAAGACAACATCCATCAGGATTGTTTATTATTTAAAAGGCCAAGTCCAAATTTATTGAGCATGATAGTGCATAGCAACCTGGGAGTGAAGAGCTCGAGTTGCCCTGTAGAAGCCTAATGAAGGGAGAAGAGTCAGTCCAGGAAGCCTCTGCACACACAGGAATGTCTGCGCTCAGAGCCAGTGGGAGCCTCCCACACAAAACCCTTTGCAGATTAGATTCAGACTTTATTGGTTAACAGCAGGCACATATAGAGAGATCTTGCAAGTCTCATGAAATTGAGCTGTTAAGTACCAATTTATTAATCCAGTTGATGGCAACTTTTCACAACACTGAATGATCTGAATTTCCCCACTTAAGTGTGTCTGCACTGTCTGCATCCACGCTACTGAACATGAGCAAAGGGAGCAGAAGTGGGGTCCTGTTGAGTGGCTGTTCTAATCAGCTGTGATAGCATTGTGAAAGAATCACTATTCCACTTGGATTTCTCAAATCAAATTTCATCTAGACATGTAAACTAAGGTTTGATATTTACCTGGCTTTAAGAAAAAGGTCAAATTAAATAGCTATTAACTATTTCCTATTAACTTTAAGGAGTTTTCTTCCCAAGGCATGAATATGTCTTATGGAGTAATTCAGTTGGGATTTAGACATCACAATTAGGTAAACAAATGTTATACCCGTTTATAGAAATGAGGGGTTGAAATGACTTGCAGAATGACACACCAGTGATTCCCATTAGGAACAAAGCCCTGTGTAGCCTATTGACTTCTCTAACTAAACAGCATTACATCTGTGCATGTACATGCACACAGAAGGGACTCTGTGCTTAAGTACATACAGGGGAAGATGTTTGAATAGTTCTTTTTATTGGGAAGTGTTGACTTATGAACAGGTTTTTACGAGTTCAAGGGAGCCAAAATCGTTGGTTGAGTTATTTGGAAATTTCTTTACATGTTAGAAGAACAAAAGTAGCTTCCCAATTCCTAAGGAAAGAAGAACCTGCTTGCCATTCACTTCTAATATATTCCTACCAGACAATTCAGTTATCTGAATTTGCTTACATTTCACTTCCATCAATTAAAGTTAAGTGGACATTACAGTGAAAATTACTTAATGGAAAAATCTGCCTTGAAGAAGCTTTCTAGTGGAGAAGTTATTTTTGTAGATTCCCTAGGTTTGCAATAAGACATTTAATATTGATGTAGATTTTTTTGAAAAACAGTTATAAGTGAAGATTATAATGTGGATACAAATCAGACTGGGACATGGCCAAGTATTTGATGCAGCCATGAAAATGTGTAGTATATATACATATAGTGTAAATTATGTATCAATGTATAGATATATAGTAAAAGGAAAGCCACAGGGGTTCATTTTCCAATTACTGCTAAGATGAGGCATCCCACAATCCTGCCCTGTGTGCATGCTCATCAGTTACCCCCATGTGTCTTGTTAGCATTGCTGATTTTCTCTACCTATGTCTTTAGGTTATGGCTGGTGCCCCCTGCCTCTGACTAGAGTAAGGCACTGAGATTTGGTTACTCAGATTCATGTCTCCCAGGTTTGATCTCCTGTTCTTCTGGTCAGCTTGATTTATGCCCAGAAGTTTCAAAGAATCAATGACAAAAACCTAGCAAATATCACTAACACTCTCAAGTGAACTCTGGTCTGCCATATGGTGAGGGCTGTTACTCAGAAGTTACTTTGTGATATTTACTGCATAGCATTCCGACCCAGCAGTGCGCCTGGATAACTTGCAGCCAACTGAAAGCACAGTGAAGTTAGTGCTCAGGAACCTGGGATCCCTATCACACACCTGAAACCCTGCCACACTAGCTCCTCATACCTGTTTTTTGTTGGCACACAAAGAGAGTAAAATTGCAACCTTTCATCCTCTTGGGGTAAGGAGAGCTTGCAAAAGTGTTATTAGCTCTAGAGAATTTGTGCACTGTAAAAGGCACAAAATCCCTGAATCTCTGACCATGAGCTCCCTATAAGCCACATCTCCATGATTCCCTGAAACTCTCCTGTCCTAGAGACTGTCTTTAAATGGAGCTTTAAATGTCTTCCATTTCTCTTCTCTGGTACTAGAATGTCTCTCTCTTCCTTGTTACGCTAGGGGTTAGGTATGACCTCCATTTCCAACTGACCTTCTGTTTGCCCATGCCAGCAAACCTGCATTTGTGTCTCCATTTTGTCTTCCTCCAATAGGCAAATTTTGCAGTCTAAGAAATAGTAAGGCTTGTTTTGATCTTTTTATTTTTTTTTCATTTTTATATTACAAAATAAGAGGGATGAGAGGCTTTGCAAATGTGCTAAAATACTCAAATGGAAAAAACAATGTTGAAATTACCAAGAAAATGTGTTGAAATAGTCAGTGTGAGATCTTGCAGCATTGGAATTAAGGAGAATATTTCCAATTGCGTCAGCATCTATTATTTCCCAATTCTCACATTTTTACAAGTAGAAAACACGTTTTTATCTCTACTTCTCAGAAAAGCTTTTCCTCGTTTTTATTAAAGGAAAAACAAGTATTGATGAGTAGAGAGGCTCTGGTGAAAAATCGATTCATCTAGGCCCCATAATTTGAAAATTATTTCTATTCGCAAAAAGCTATGTGTTTTATTACGCCTCTTTGAATAAGGGCATGGCAGTGAAACAATAGAAACTCTTATTTCTGCTGACACTTTGCATCTCAGAAATTGTTTCCTCTGGTACAGTAATGAATCTTTTTTTTTTTTTCTTTGCCCTTGTCTGACACAATTTACCTCTACCTTGGCAGGAAAAGTCACTTCCTCCTGTGAGTAAATGACTGATAAAGGACAGATGAAAGGGCAGAAATGTGCAAGCGCCATCAAACCCCTTGATTTTCAGTTTTAATATGCCGCAGTTGCAAACACGTAACGTTTCTCTTGCAGCTGAAAGCACAGACAACATGGAAATATGGGTAGGTTTACATGAATCTTGACGAGTTGTAGCTTATTTATGTTCCCTTAGAAACTGGAGCTTGGAGGATACTGGCTCTATGGATGCATTTTCAGGTGGAAACATCATGAATGAGCAATAAAGATTAGTGTGAGGCATTGATAGGGAAACAGAGACATTTGACAAAGCAAGCTCAGATCAAAACAGGATACATTGAGATTTAAACACCATTCTCCATTTCGAAAGCTAAGGTAAATATTAATACATAGCAGAGTGACTGTGATTCAGAATTGTCCCTCGTGGATACATTTTGCCTTTTGAAAGTCTTACCAGTTCTCTGGCAACAATTAATATGATTAAGTGTCAATAATGAAGTTAGTATTACTTTTTTAGATCCTGGAACTCCTGTATGAATTCATAATTTAACACTAACCTTAGTAGAAATGCAGATAATCTGAATCTCTGAAATTGGTCTGTGTCTGATGATTAAGGGTAGGATTGTTTAAAAAGCTAGAGATACTGGATACTAAATATCTATTCAAAGTCAATAGGTACTTTTCAGTGATGGATAGGTACCCCAGTGCTTTAATTTTCATTAAAGCATTTAGTTAGAAAATGTATTTTTGGCACATGCTATTGAGAATGGCAGGGAAATCCAACACCATTATGATGATAAATTCACAATACAGCAAAAAATCTAGAAAATCCTGCTGTGTGCTGTATTGATGATAAGCAATTCAATTAAATCTTTCATACTCAGTGATGTAGACACAAAGTAAATAATATAAGCACCCTCACATGCTATTATATCTGGGCAGATACGCCTTAGTTCTTGGCCCTGATAGTGTTTCAAACCTGATATGATAGAGTTTGTCACTACTGGAGGTGCCCGTACACATGATAGTAGTTTCTGACCTAATGTAGACCAAATGTACCTTTAAAACGTAAATAAATTATAAATAATGCATGTTTTAATCATGCTAAGTAATGTACATCATTATTCTAAAACAATTGTATTCAGGGACCCCAAGTGGTGTTGTTTCTTATCTCTCAGCTCAGAATTGCTAATGTTGGTTGGAGAAAAAATTCCAGGTTTGTGTCTCCCTGAAACTTTTTCTTGGCTGTGCAGTACAAAGACACAGAGGTCTATCTGGTGTCTGGTCTCTGAAGGGAGCCAGCAGCCACTGATTATGTATCCACCTAGGATCAGGACAGGGATAACAAGCTGCCTTAGCTTCAAAAACCCCTTAAACATTGCTTCTAGCTGTTACACCACCACACTACCATGTCACTTTTTGGCTCAGACTACATTACAGTGACATGGGTCCTCCTTTCCTATTCACAACTATAGTTCAATTTACTATTAGGAATTCAAATTAGTCTTCTTGTGCTACAAATGAAAACAATACATCCTCCTGTTATGAGTGTGCTTGTACTAATATGTCTTCTTTGAAGCTTCTTTGAAAGCTCATACTATTGAAACAATTTGGACAGAGTTAAACTGGCAATATAACCAGTATTGAAGAGAAGATAAACCTTTAGGACAGAGACAGGGTGGGCACCCGATTTACACTGTTTTTATTTTGGTAGAGCTTGAACATCTTGTTGTATTTTATACCCTCAAAAGTCTCTTTAACATTTTCAGAAAGAAATAGCAAGAGCTTTCTTGAACCAAAACCTAAAAGGCTAAAAACTGCTTCCTTCCTGGCAGCCTAGGGATGCATGTTGTTTTAACTGACCACTGATGGGATATTTCTCATCATCTGTAAAGTCATGAGGGATTTGTGACCGTGGAATTTTTGTGTATAAGCAACTTGGAGCTCTGCTTCACTACTAAGGGAACAAAAGCAGGGAACAGCAGTTGTATTTTGTTTGTTTGTTTGTTTGTATGCCTGAGAACAATACTTTGAAGGGCACAGCAGAACTCAGGATGGAATGGTTTTGTAGCTACAAGGATTACAAAAAAAATCTCACTTTGCTAGAAAAACTGTGCATAAATATGGCAGCTCATGCACATTCCTACACAGCTCAGTCGTCCCTGGCTATTGCTGGCAATAATCATACAGCACAACAGTGTCTGACCTCCTGAAGACCAAGGTGTTTCAAATGTTAACACAATATTCACATGCTCCCTTTCATAATAATGTGATTATATGCCTTGCACATCGCTTCTGGACTGACCCATGAAAATTATTAGTTATCACTAAAATAGGAGTGTCACTTAAAGAGAAAAGATAAAGAAGCCAGTCAGGATGTGGACTCCAGTCTCTTATCATATTTCAGCACAGAGCCACTTGAGGAGCCAGCTCCAGTTTCCTTCCACGTTCTCTCTGCCCCTGTATTTCATATGCATACAGATAAATCCAGACGATGCATTTTCATTGTGCCCATGGGTTTATTAAAACACCATTCACTCGCTCCCTTTCAGTGACCTCTGCTTCCCAAGTACCAAGGAGTTATTTGGGCTCCCAGTGCAGCCAGCACCAGACCAGCTCTGTTAGCTGCCTGCTGCTATCGCCGGGGCATCAGTGTATCAGATGGGCCACTGCTTATCTGTGCCTTTCTTCTGCTATAGCAGTTCCACCGATGTGAGGATAGGCCTGGGAACAAGTTGCATTCCTTTTTATCATCTGTCATTTTTAATGTCTTTTTGCTTTATTGAGATTGAATTTTCCCCGCCTCCTTTCTCCCCTAAAACAACACTGAATTGAAGAGGTCCCATGCAATGACTATCTCAGGAGCAAGCACAGTGGATTTGCTCAGACACTTGCCCCGCAGCAGCTGGGTGGCAAGAGGAAGGACTCGACCCAGAGGCTCCCATGTTCATCTGCCATCACCTGGCCTCAGCTCGCTGTGCAGAGTCACTGGCTCCTCCGTAGCACCTGGTCTCTTTGGAAACCTTATTCTCTTTTGAGCTCTGTTCTTCATACTACTGTACCAAGCATCTGAAAGCAGATCTCAACCTCAGCTGAAATGGTGTAAACCTGAAGCAACTGGGTGAGGGATTTTTTTTTTTTAATTAATTAATTTAATACAGTGTGAGTTTCCTGAGAAATAAGACATTGATTTGCTAATAATATATGCCTAAACAACTCTGTGCACTCATCTCGCTCTGTGAAATTCTTACATTATTAACAGAACCTTTGTTCTTCCCTTCCTACTCTGAATTTTTATTTGTACTGTGACCAAAAAAAAAATAAAATAGGTTCTTTAGGATAGAGGCATTCTTTCCAGCAACTCTCAAGCAGTTCTTTTTCTTGCTTAATTTTGAATAATTCATCACTGAACATGCTTATTTCTGTAGAAGGGGGTTACAAGCCCCAGCTGTTCTTGACATCTCCACTCCATTATACCTGGTCTCCTCCCCTAACTGTAGCTGTTGTTGTAATAGCCTCAATTTCTTACAGAAACCATAAGGGCTACAATAGGAAGAGGGAGGACTGTTGACAGAGAATTGCTGCTCCAGCTAATGGAAATGTCTTTTTATTTCAAGTGAAATTGTTGCTACTTTGAGATACAAGAGTCCTTGTCCCAAAAGGAATGATTGCCTGCATGCCTTCCTGGCTTTTCACGCTGACTTCAGGTTCCCATAAGGAGTTATCAGATTGTTTTCACCATGTTCTACCTATTTGGTTGTTTTGCCTTCTGTCATTTTGTCCACTGTATTTTATAATCTGTGTTCCTTTTATCTTTATCCAGATTGCTGTTGTTCGTGCAGTAAAATTTCCTGCAGGGCTCCAGGAGCTTGTAACACACAGACATTCAAAAGCACACGTAGCTTACGCTGATCATTCACTTTTCCCTTGGTACTCCAGCCCTGAGTGCAAACCCTAGCTGCACCTCTTCTTCTCCAAAGGACATCTTCTGGCCCACGGGGCAGGTTTTTTAGGAGAACACAGGGAACCAGCTCACAAGTCCTGGAAGCTGGGAATACTGATTTTAAAAAATCTCTGGGAACTGTTACTTAGGTCCTGCAGGTGAACAAGAAACAGAACCTGCACTGGCCCTTATAGAATCATAGGATCATGGAATGGTTTGGGTTGGAAGGCACCTTAAAGATCATCCAGTTCCAATCCCCCTGCCGTGGGCAAGGACACCTCCCACTAGACCAGATTGCTTAAAGCCCCATCCAGCCTGGGCTGGAACACTGCCAGGGAGGGGGCATCCACAACTTCTCTGGACAACCTGTGCCGGTGTCTCACCATTCTCACGGTGAAGAATTTCATCCTGATATCTAAACTAAATCTAACCTCTTTCAGTTAGAAACTGTTCCTCCTTGTTCCGTCACTCCATGCCTTTGTAAAAAGTCCCTCTCTAGCATTACTGCAGGCCCCTTTCAGGTACTGGAAGGCTGCTATGAGGTCTCCCCAGAGCCTTCTCTTCTCCAGGCTCAACAACCCCAACTCTCTCAGCCTGTCTACATAGCAGAGGTGCTCCAGCCCCCTGATCATCTTCATGGCCCTCCTCTGGACTTGCTCCAACAGCTCCATGTCCTTCTTATGCTAGTGACTCCGGAGCTGGTCACAGTACTCCAGGTGGGGTCTCACAAGAGCAGAGTAGAGGGGGAGAATCAGCTCCCTTGACCTGCTGGTCATGCTTCTGTTGATACAGCCCAGGATACCGTTGGCTTTCTGGGCTGCAAGCGCACACTGCCGGCTCATGTTGAGCTTCTCATCAACCAACATCCCCAAGTCTTTCTCTTTAGGGCTGTTCTCAATTTATTCTCCATTCAGCCTGTATCTGTGCTTGGGATTGTCCCGACCCAAGTGCAGGACCTTGCACTTGGCCTTGTTGAACTTCGTGTAGTTGGCATGGACTCACCTTTCAAGCCTGTCAAGGTCCCTCTGGATGGCATCCCTTCTTTTCAACATGTTGACTGCGCCACACAGCTTGGTGTCGTCAGCAAACTTGCTGAGAGTGCACCCGATCCCAGCGTCCGTGTCGCTGGCAAAGATGTTAAAGAGCACCTGTCCCAGTACTAACTCCTGAGGAACACCACTTGTCACTGAGGCCCACTTGGACATCGAGCTGTTGACCACAACTCTTTGAGTGTGACCATCCAGCAAATTCCTTATCGACTGAGTGGTCCATCCTTCTACAGTAAACCTTTTATCCTGCAAGAAATATGAGCAGCAACTGATGTTTCCATTTGTCTTTGCTCTAGTGTCCATCAGCAGAAATCCAAAATCTGTTTTCCTCATCTGGATTCTGTCCATAGATTGCTGCGTATGGTTACCTAATTAAGACTTTTCAGTCCTCAGAGGTTTTACCCATGTGTATCAGTATAGGACTGCCAAGAAAGTTTTACAAAAACAACAGACAAAATACCCTGAATGGCAACCAAATAGGGAATTATTTTCTCATCCTAAAAATAATTGGTCATATAGACCCATGGCAACCTGGAAGTACATCTCACTGGCAAACCAGAGCATAAAAGTGGGGCAGCTGGAAGATAAAGGCAGATGAATGGAAGGAAATACTTAATACTTAATGAAGCATTAATACTTCTTTTTATGGGCAATGGGACTCAGGAAACCACATGCAGTGTGCATCCCTATTCTTATTTCAAGCATTAAAATTCTCTGACCTTTCAGGGCAGGAGATATTTTTACTAGGTGCAGATTCTCTTTCTTCTAGCTTTCCACTTCCTTTCTGGAAATAACATATTCTACTTGCCATTCAAGAAACCCTATCAAAGCTGGAAGACCTTCCTTCTAATTTAGCTAGGACTCCTGATTTTAAGTCTTTTGTTGATTACCCTAGACTGAAATGGGTTTGCAGGTTTTATAGTTCTGAAAAAGCAAATGCAAACAATCATGAGTCCACTTTACCTTCTTATTTTAGAAGCAAAATCCTGTTACTTAGATAGCAGCCTTTACAGCTAATGTAATTATGTCTTCATGTCTTTCTATTTGCCATGTCAGAATCCATGAATCCTCAGGAACGGCAACAAGGAGGGGGTGCAGATTACCATGAGCATGTCAGCTAGACAGTATGTAGAAAACTTGTAATGCAGTAGATGAAGAACTAGTTGCTGAATTTAAAAATGGTCTTCTTTGTTGATGAAATGATTTCAACATTTTAGAAGGCATGCAGAAAGAACCTGCAAAGATATAGTTCAAGATGGTTCATTTTGCAAAACTACATATACTAAAGTTGAGGAAAGCCTGAGTTACAAAATTCAGCTTAGCAGTGTCCTTTCAAGGTAAGGCGATATTATTTTAAAGATTTGCATAAGTCACTTCAGTAATGTGTGGAAACCCTGTGTCATGAGAATAGGGGGGAGAAAGGAGGGGGGTTAAAGAGAGTTAAGAGGTAAAAAGGTAAGAGGAAGCCTGTGAGGTGGCTGGGGAAAGCCCTTCTGTTGAGTCACGAGGTGCAGACTGGACCCCCTTGCCTTCTAAACTCACTCTCAGAGAGGAGTCTGGGTGCAGTTGGATCCCATCCTAATCCCATACTTGGTCAATGGTTTATAACTAAAGGATTATGTGTGTGTGCAGCCACCTATCAGAGTCAACGTTTGTCTGTTCCAGAGTCTCACAAAAGACTTGCACCAAAACAGATTCACAAATGTGATAAAGGGAATTTATTACTGTGACAGATACATAACAAATTCAAAATTGCCAGTGATAAATACACTTACTGCAAAAGCACTAATAGCAATAGTAAAGATAATACAACAACTTGGAGATACTTCCACCCAGAGGGTGCAAGGTGCGGTGCTTACTCAGAGACACGTCCCACCCTGAGTGGGAGGAAGAGAACATAGCCTGTCGACTGCTCCATAGGTTCTTTTGGTTCTTCTCCTTGAGGTTCTTCTCTCCCTGCCTAAGGCTCTTCTCTCTCCATCTTCTATCCCCAAAACTAGGAGGTTCTCACCCTCAGGTGACATGTAGTATGATTTTGGTGGAGAATGCTATAGCCATACATGTATAGCATGTACACTACAATCTTGATTAGCATATGCAGGGGTGTCAACTTGAATATGTATTTTGCAGGTGGTGAGGAGAAAGTCAACTTCGGACAACATGGCCCTTTGGAGGAACAAAGAACTCTGATCAGTTCTTGTTATCTTGCTGCCCCAAACGAGGGTCCTTGCCTCCACAAAGGCCTTGATTTTGGGGGTGTTTGGTGCCAAAATGAGGGGCAATCCAGGGTGGGACAAGAGTTGGCAGGATAGTCCCTTAAGGGTTCTTTGTGTACAGGGCAGGTCCTGTTTTTTCCTCAAATTACACACCCTGTGAAAGAACGAGGAATGCACTTGAGTTCCACATTTAATTTCCTTAATTGTGAGTCCTTGCTTTTTCCTCCTCAGCCTTGCATTTCCTTTACTACATACCTCCCACAACCATAATGCAAGAAGGTCTTAAAGAAACCCATGCTCTGCTCTGCCACTGCAATTCATTGCTGGCACAGGTCCATTCTGCACACTGAATAAAATCACTGCTTTGTGAATTTGTATTCTTTACACTAGAACTGACTTTTTAAGACTGTAGTTCAAAAACTTAACTCTTAGGATATATTTCAAGTAGGCAGAAAAGGCAGATATTCAAGGAAACAAATACATAGGAACCTAATGAAATGCTAATAGGAAGAAGACCCTGTCCCAAGGGTTAACTACAGGCATTCATGTAGAATAACTCAAAATAAATTTTTCATTAGCATGTCCTCCTTCTCTGTCAGGACTATTTTCATTGGGCATGCCTCCATTTATCTTGCTGTTTAGCTCAAAAAGGCTAACCACCAAAAAAACCAACCCTGCAGACAAACCCTAAGAAAAGATTATAGCACTGGAGCATTATTTAATTACATGTCTGTATCTGAGAAAAGAACAATTGCTTGCTTGCCTGCATTAAAATCTGCAGTGCCTGCTATCACTGATTTCCCAGAGGCTACAAATTCCTGGCAGCATGCATACAGAGGGTCAGAGTTTGGAATAGGCCGTTTTGATTAGATTACAGGATCCCACCAGGACTTTCAGATGTGTCTATTCCAGGAAAGAAAGAAGTTAAATTAGGCTACAACACGAAACAGAGGTTTTGGTAATTTGGCTGCTAGTTTGATTCAGATCAATATTTGGATGACATGCATTTCTTTTAGCTGCTGTCCCTATCAAGGAATAGATATAAATTTGTTGGTTATAATTTCCATGTATAAGGGCATAGGCTTTGTAAGAGACTAGTTGAAGTTTTTTGTGGCAAAGTGCAGGCTTTTGCTTCTGAATAACTATTGTGCCACCTAGTGGTTATTAAACTACACTTTTAAACAGGTGGAAAGATTGACTTAAAATACACCAGTGAATAATGAAACATGGTATTTATACAAACATTTCCAGTGACACGTTGGAAAAAAGGCATTTTCCCTTTTTCTCAGTTTATTTACCAAGGTGTTCTATTACAGTAAAAAATAATCCCATTTCAACTATATCATAATATTTTGCCTTCAATTGTATTACAGAAATATAATTTATAAAAAGGGCACACACAGAGCTCTTCACCTCCCTGGCAATAGATTCATTCCTTAATAAGCCAATACCACATTTCATATGCTTTTATGTTTTTATCAAATTATCAGTATGAAAGGATATCCCCAAATCTCAGACATTAGGAATTTTGATTCTGTGATACAATTAAATAAATACACTGAAAATGTTATTTAGTGACCAACTATGACAATTTTCACTTGGAACCAAACAAAAAAGTTTTAAAACATTAAAATTATTGTATGATTTAAAACATTATTTCGAAAAAATAATAAGCAATGTGATTAAAAACGTGAGATCCTGACACAATCTTTCTCTCTGTCCACACATCTATATAGATTTCATTAGCTAATAGCTATTGCTTAGCAAATTTTCTCCTCTAACTGAAACCTCTCAACAGTTTTGTGCCTTTTTTTTTCTTTCAGCTTTTTAAGTAAACCATCTGTCCAGTGTGGGAGTGTTGGTTTTGCTGCAGTAGGTGGCAATAATATTTCAATCACCAAAGCCAATAGCAATAAATTTCCCTTAATAGAGTGTTTCCTAACATTGTTCAAGTCACTTCATTGCCTCTTATGTAAAATGGCCAAACTATCCATCATGAACAAAAAGCTATAGTAGGTGGTCTGCATTCTTAGCACCTGCGTGCAATGCTACAGTTACAGTAGAAAATGTAGTAGTCATCAGAAGTACAATTTAGAAACTTTTAGGATTCTCTGAGACTCAAGAGATGTTTAAACTTCTGTTATTTCACACACTTAAATATTGTATTTTAGAGATCTTTCATGTAACAGGACCTGACAACAGGTAAACGTGACATCTGGACCAGAGGCTTCCATAGCTCTGTGCCAGACCTTGATGTAAAAATAAATATTTTTATTATTTTCCCTGAATAAATAACAAAGTGGAGCTCATCTGCTTTCAGAAGTGTTTGTCAAAAAAATCTGAGATTTAGACTGAATTTGAAAGAAAGCAAAACTACTTTTCAAAGAAAAGAACATAGTTTTTGAACAGGCAGAAAATCAAAACTGTGGTTGGAGTTTTTATTTATGTTCTTAGTTTGGGCTATTTATTTTCCCTCCATGGAAAGGATTTCGAGAAAAAAAATATTTTCAATTTTCTAGTTTCGAGGCTTGACAGCATTTTGTCATTTCATTTTCTTCTTGCAGACAAATGAAATTGAGAAGAGTGTGTCAGGTGTCAGACGAGCTTCTTTAAAGCTCAGTGGCCAGGCCCTTTGTCTTCTTCGATACTTGAAAAATGTTTGTACTGTTTTCCAGTTTTCCCTTGTGATGTGTGTGAGTGAGCAAAGAGTAAAGGCAAAAATGTGTGTATTTTTATGACATAATCAATTGATTACTTTGTTTTAAAGCAGTTTTGTTAAAGATAGTAAAGGCGTCTGCTAATGAGATCTATTCTTCCCTTTAAGGATTCTTAAAGGCCTAATATTCACATGAAATATGGTTTTTAAATGCATGCAAGGTTTACTAAAAGTAGGACTGGATTATAAATACAGTAAAATCTACTTGTTTTATCTAGCATTGGTAACGAGCTCTTCTTGATATGAATTTGCTCAGATATGATTACTTTTTAGAGAAGGATGCCATTTGAGTAAAAAGAGAAATTCACCTAGAAGGCTTGAATTTTTTTTCTCTCTATCTAGGCACTATTTTTTCATGTCTATTCAAGGTATTCTAACATTTTACAACATGTAGAGGACAACATATTTAAGTGTACGAATTCCCATTACTTTATTTCACATGATCAACGTTTTAATGTGATCTTTAAATACCTCATTGGGAGGATTATCTGTGGAGTGCACAGTGAAATTTTAGATCATGAGCTTGGTTTGGTATCATAATAAATAACATTTTAAGCAATACTGTGTAAAAAAAGTGCATATATAATTAAATATTGAAATGAAGTCTCTAAGATGAAAAGTTCTTTAATCAAAGAAAAAAATGCATACCTCTCACACATAAAGGAGATAATTAAATGACTGGTATTCTTCTTTCATCTCAATCTAATATCATGTTTAAATTCAATGCAGTAACCAACTCTTCAGCCAAACCTTCCTGTCCCCAGATACATGCAGTCAGTGAGTTGCTCAAAGTGAGTAAAACCCTCAGTATTTGTTTGTAATTTTTACTACCTTTTGGATAACATCTGTTTCCTCCAATACCAATTAGACAGATGGGATGTAAAGTTAATAAGGCTTTCTTAAAAAGAAACTGCCTGAAATGGAAATAATTTCCTCTCTTGATAAGAATGCACCTCATAGATTTAACTGTTCAAGCTGATAGTCAATATTTGCTGTAATCTTAACTAAGCAAGACCTGATATGCTCTGGTTTTCAAGCATTCAAAGATTATAGACACATCCAAGCTCAGGCTTTTGAAGGTTTCACTTTGTTCTGTATGAGTTGTTCAGGCAATAACCACTAAGTGCATGTGCCCCAAAAAGAAAAGTACTGTTCCTTTAGCCAATCTGCTGCTGCTATACTTGATAAACCTTCACTGCCCTTAGGCCACATCACAACTGAGATTAGTAACTCATTTCTGAAGCTTCTCCCTGGAATAATTTCAAGACAGGATTATTTTGAAACTGAAAGTCATGGAGTGAAAGAGTGTTGGGTCACTGAAGTGCAAGATCTTACATTTGTCCCAGGTGCAAGATCTTACATTTGTCCCCATTGAACTTCATAAGGTTCTTGTTAGCCCACTCTACCAACCTGTCCAGGTCTTCTTGGAGGGTTGCCTACCTTCTGGGGTGTCCACTTCCCCACTCACTTTGGTGCAATCTGCAGACTTCAGACTTGATTTCTATGGCTCTGGATTCTCATTCTGCAAAGATGCAAAACTATATTGAGTGTAATAAATTTAATCATCAGTATAAGTAAGTCATGGTAATCTGAGGTCCTGTTCACTGATGATTACACTGTGCTTCCTGTTAATCACATACACATTCGTAAGGAATCCTGTACCTTGTGCTACACCAGCTGCAAGGGATCTGAGCTGCTATATCATAAATGTAAAACCGTGAATGCCAGTGTGAATACTTGCATCTTAACTGTTTGCATTTCAAGTTTTTAAAACTCTTGATTGTATTTTGAAAAAAACCCCTGTGTGATTTGAAAAATAGAGATATGTAATCTTGGGCATTGTTTAAGGGAAATTTCAATTTAGTTTACCAAATACTAGCTTTGGACCAAAGCTGATGTCCTAGTTTAGGTAACTGCGTTAAGCGTTCTAAAGGCTTGGTTTCTTTATGCTAGAAAACAGGTTTATAATTCACTGCATAGAGTTCTCTGCTGTTTAGGCTAATGTGCATACAGCAGCAATGCAGAGGACAACGGAAAAATAAGGTAAGCAATTTTCTTGTCTGTGTGAACAGATGAGATGTGAAATTCTTTAGTTGTAAAGGCTTGCCAGTTTTAAGCTCAGCCAAGCCCATAGAATGCCACCTGACTTCCTGGAAAATACGTTTTAGAGCCCTCTAAAGACAGCACAAAACCAGCCTTCTCTGCAAACATGAAGGTTGTGTGTTTGTGAATAGGAAGATTTAAGGAATGGTAAAAATATGGTAAACTGAACTGTGAAGCATTCACACAACTGCTGAAGTATGAAATAAGCAGAGAACAATGAAACGCAATAAAAAGGTGTGACAGAAATGTTCCTGTTCTCTATTCTATCTTACTTTCTACTTACTGCAACATGCAATGAATTAGGCATTTCTAACAATTCAGTCTTTTAAATCTGTACTATACCCATTTATTGAAATTAGTGATAATTTCTGTTGCTGCTTTCTCCTTCCCTTTCAATGGATCTTAGAGGGATGTCTGAAATCTTAATCCCTGCGATGGAGCAGGGAGCAGAGGTGCATTGGGAAGTTTTTATGTGAAAAAGTTTGCATAGCTGTTGCCTCTACTGTGCCCACACTTTTCCTGAACAATTCTGAAAAGCATACACTGCCTCTGGTGTTCTCTGGCCTGTACCTTTCATAAGCTCTTATTTAAAAAGCAGAAACAAACAAAAAAATAAAAGTAAACAAACCCTTAACCATAGTAAATAACATAGCAGTGATCTTAGGTAAGTAATTTTATGTTCTTGGGCTAAAAATAGTGCCCTTTGTTATTCCCTGGCTTGAAATTGTAATGTAGTGTATCATACCAATGATTTGTAAACTCTTATCCTGGTATATAAACCTATAATCATTACACAGTTTGGTTTCTTTGCCTCACTCAGGCTGTGAGGCTTTTTGCTTTACCAAAATATTTGTGGCTGCTTTCCCATTTGGTCACAGATCATTCTGTCTTTGAGCTTGGCTTGCTGGGCAGGTGCTGGCAGGCTGCACTGCAGGACACGCTGTCCTTCTTCTCGGACCCAGGGTGCCCTCTCTTTCCCTGTGACACTTCTTATACAGAAAGCAGAAAATGCATGGCAGTTTGGGAAAATGATGGAGGACTTAGCTTGTTTTGTCTTCCTAAAGGGAAGGAAGTCGGGTTTCACTGATCTGGTGTGTTATGGTGGTGACAGTGATAGTTTTTTCTATGCAGATGAACATATGGGCAGTGTATTTTTTATTTAATTAAACAGTTACATTACAGGAGCTTGTAGAAGAGCCAGAATAACCAAGAACTCTACTCATCATCCTGCTAGCACTTCCACTTTATCAAATAGTTCTGTCAGTGTGAGTTTAGAGGTCCCTTTAATGCCTGAGGAGTTTAAAAAGCTGAGTTCCAGCTTGCAGGATTGCACTGGGCAGCAGGGAGCTGGTGGTGGCTTGCTCTCAGCCTCTTTTCTTCCTCAGTTACTGGACTGCTAAGGACTGTGCATTGAAACAGTGGCTTAGAGAAACTGTTTTGTAATTCAGAGATGGGAAAATTGGCCTGAGAAATAAAGGCTGGGCTCCAGCACTTGCTCAGCATCTGAAAGACTGCAGCTGAAGGACGGTTTCCCCATGACGAGTCTTTTGAAGCACAGCACTTCTGAAAGGATTTATTGGTTAATTTACACTAAAAGTCCATTTCCAAGCCTACAATTAAGCAGAATTCACAATTGCTTTATGGACATAGTGATAAATAGTGCAGCATTTACACGTTAATTTTACAAGATTATTGGTATCTTTTATGTGGTAGTTGTTTTGAACTTCCAAGACTAACACATTAGTTTATGGTTGTGTTTTGCAATGAAAATAAGAAGTACTGCCAAGCTGTCATCTATTTCTATTTCTTAGTAATACTGTTATTTTTACCATCGCTTCTAAGTTGGTTTTTATTCTATGCCCTGCAGTGAAAGTTTTGTTTATCAGTAACTTCTGTTTGGTCCTTTCTCGTGTATTAGAAGATACTAGCCTGTCTTTTTTCATGAAAAAGTGACCTAATGATATCACTGCCATCTAAACTTACCTGTCAGACTTCTCAATCAATACCTGACTATATTGGGTGTTTATCCTGTAGATTTTTTATAAGTGTATGTTTGTGGAGGGGATGCTTTCTGGCTTCCATCCTCTGCTCCCTGTCCCTAATGTCAGTGAAGGAAGATCTGCACCTCATAACATTATTAATTTCTGCCATATATTTAGCAAATATCATTATTTCAGATCTCTCTCGTACTATTCTGGTTTTGACCTCATTCTATCCAACAGCTCTGGAAAAGATGCCTACTTCCTAAGTAAAATATTGCAAGAAGGATGGTTTCCAGCAACGCTGCTTGAGTTAAAGATTTTTCCCCCCTATGACTAACCACTCTGGCCCATAAACAACTGGCAAGAACATTGTCAACACTTGCTTAAGTGGTTACTCACAAGTGAACTGTGTCTTTGTTTCACCCTTGCATGGGAAGGAGCAAGCCAAACTTGAATACCTCTTCACTATCTTCTTCAAAAGAGAACATTACTGCACATTGGGTTTCCATGGGCCGCCTTTTGTGATTTAAACCCAAGTATGTTGTCTCCCACAGCTTCTCTAATACAGAACAGGGTGAAATTGTGACAGAAAAGTTTGCTTAGATTTTCATGGGAAAGGAGCAATTATAATGGTAAAAAAGATTGGACATTTTACAGCAGCAGCTTGACAAATTTTCAGATTGTCTTTTTGCCTGAAATTTCATGCAAAACTGCATTTTTCTTTTATATGAGCTTTGCAAAGAAAATAAAACTTGGGGTGTCAAAGTTTCTTGATAAAAGGTAATGTTAGTTTCAACCAAACTTTAAGAAAATCAAAGTTATCAATGTTGGTTTACAGTTTATAAAATTCTTACCCTTTTTCTTTTTAGAAATAGTTTGAGTTGCTCCAAATTTTCAATCTTTCTATCAGGAAAAGAGTTAAATTTAACCGTGCAATTTCCCAGTATTTACTCTTATTACTCTAATAAATGTTCTTATCCTGTGTTATATAGTGATGAATGCATTAAAAGTGTATTTAACTAGTTTAGGTTAAGGCAGCATCATTGCAACCTTGTCTTTCTATTAATAAAGAGAAAAAATAACATCTCATTTAGGCTAGATATCAAAATATGGGAGGTTTTGTGTTAGTTACTGTGCATGAACTAAGGGAAAGAATTGGTCTCTTTACTGTATATGTCAAAGAAACTGCAGATTTAAAATCATGTATTGTCTTCTGACTCGCTAAAAAGGCAAGTACAGTTCAAGGGAAAACAGAAATTAGTTAAAGAACCAAAATCAAAACCTCCTCTTTTGGGTAAATATTTTGTGTAAGACCAGTGCATTGTGATACTCACTACTATCTCATGCCATAACTTATTGACTCTGAAAGGATTCACAGTTAGAAAATAAACAAAGATTTCTCTTTGACAGTGCATTTTGTTCAATATTTACTATAAGTGATGGACTTTTTCATCATCATGACATAATTGATTTATTACAATGCATCTAGTCAGAGAAGTTAATGAAATAAGGGAAATGCAAATTCCTATTCTGAACATGTCTTCATTTTACATAAGTACTTGGGGAAAAGGATTAAGGCTTAATTATGAATCCCTTTCATGCTTTTTTTTCCTCTTTCCCTCAAGTGCTTAATGATTGCTTTGACATACATCTGCCAAACATTTTTTCCTGACTCTCGAGACCATATTTTCAAAGGAATTTTTTACATGTGTTGCCCCACAGACATTTTGAAATCATTAGATGTACAAAATCCTTAGTGGAAGTATAAAAATGTGCATTAAAATGAATAGTGACATGTGCAGAAAGTGTTAATGAAAACTTCTAGTACCTTTATCAAGTAGCTAAAATGTAAATGAAAATGAAAAGACCTTTGTAGCCTCACAGGTTAGAGTAGCTTGACAGAGTGAAACAATGCTGCCTGGTATCTCTGTAGTTAAAGGAAAGACAGAAAAATATTTTTGTTTGTCATTAACTGTAGCTGGGAGGCAGCAGGGGCTGGCTCTGTGTTTTGCTAGTGCCAGGATAGCACTGGGGACCAGCATTCATTCAAATTTGGAGGATTTGCGGCTGCATGTGTTTGGCACATATGGCATTTAGTTTTTGAAGGCTCCAGGATAGTGGGATGTTGAGATGTAGAGTTAAGGGCAGATCCACCAGGGACTGTTTTTATTAAGAGCTAGAGTTAGGGGGTATTTTAATACTACTGCAAGTTCCAATTCTCCTGGGATTTTGGTTCTTCTGTGACTGAAAGTTTTTAAGGAAACATTATGTGATTACTACAGAGAGTTCAGATTAATCACAGTTTGTAAGCTGAGTACCAACGTGTACGCATTTGCCTTGGAATGTGTCACAGGCAGATTGACTTTTAAAGACATCTTTCAAAGTGCTAAAGGGATTTTATGTATGAGTATGTGGACAATTATCTATTTAGCAAATTTACCTGTTCACTTGTTTTTTGTTTCTTTTTTTCCCCGCTGCAGACTATGTCAGAGAGCCACAATGATCATGCAAAACAGCAGCTCAGACTCACTCCTGTTTTCAAATGTGAGCTCCTTCTGGAAGAGACATTCGCACAGACCGGGACTACTTGATGAAGCAGCGTCGCTCATTGGCAGCTATGATTTTCCTCAGACCACAGAGAGTTTTCCCTTCTCCACTGTGGAATCAACAAACATGTCCCTAAATGCCACGAGCAAAGACCCCCTGGGTGGACACGCAGTCTGGCAAGTAGTTTTGATTGCTTTCCTCACTGGGATCCTTGCACTGGTGACCATCATAGGAAACATCCTAGTGATTGTTTCATTTAAGGTTAACAAACAACTGAAAACGGTCAACAACTACTTCTTGTTGAGTCTTGCTTGTGCAGATTTGATCATCGGTGTTATTTCCATGAATCTTTACACCACATACATCATCATGGGCCACTGGGCTTTGGGAAACTTGGCCTGTGATCTTTGGCTCTCCCTTGACTATGTCGCCAGTAATGCCTCTGTCATGAATCTCCTCGTCATAAGTTTTGACAGGTATTTTTCCATCACTAGGCCACTTACGTACAGAGCCAAACGAACAACCAAAAGGGCTGGGGTGATGATTGGTTTAGCGTGGGTCATCTCCTTTGTTCTTTGGGCCCCTGCCATCTTGTTCTGGCAGTATTTTGTTGGGGAGAGGACTGTGCCTCCCGATGAATGTTTCATCCAGTTTCTAAGTGAACCTGTCATCACTTTTGGCACTGCCATAGCTGCCTTTTACTTGCCAGTCACCATTATGAGTATTTTGTATTGGAGGATCTACAAGGAAACCGAGAAACGCACCAAAGAGTTAGCAGGGCTGCAGGCTTCGGGCAGTGAAGCAGAGGCAGCACGCTTCATACACCAGACGGGCAGCTCCCGGAGCTGCAGCAGCTATGAGCTGCAACGACAGAGCATGAAACGCTCTACCCGAAGGAAATACGGACGCTGCCACTTCTGGCTCACAATGAAGAGCTGGGAACCCAACACAGACCAGGGGGACCAAGAGCACAGCAGCAGTGACAGCTGGAACAACAACGACGCTGCTGCCTCCCTTGAAAATTCAGCCTCCTCTGACGAAGAAGACATGGCTGCAGAGACCAGAGCCATCTATTCCATCGTGCTGAAGCTTCCTGGTCACAGCGCCATCCTCAATTCCACAAAACTACCTTCCTCAGAAGATCTGCATGAGTCAGGGGATGAACTGCAGAAATCTGACATGGAATCGAAGGAAAAGAAACCTAAAAAATTGCACCCTCCCAAAAGTGTTCAGGATGGTGGAAATTTCCAAAAGAGCTTTCCTAAGCTTCCAATTCAGCCAGGATCAGCAGAGACAACCACAGCTTCTGATGGCATCTCATCAGTGACCAAGGCATCTGCAGCCCTGCCCTTATCCTTCAAGGAAGCAACCCTGGCAAAAAAGTTTGCCTTGAAGACCAGAAGTCAGATCACAAAGCGAAAACGAATGTCACTTATCAAAGAAAAGAAAGCGGCACAGACACTCAGTGCCATTTTGTTTGCCTTCATCATTACCTGGACCCCATATAACATCATGGTTCTGGTGAACACCTTTTGCAACTGTATCCCCAAAACTTTCTGGCACCTGGGGTACTGGCTTTGCTACATCAATAGCACAGTGAACCCCGTGTGCTACGCACTGTGTAACAAAACATTCAGAAACACTTTCAAGATGCTACTGCTGTGCCAGTGTGACAAACGAAAACGACGCAAACAGCAGTATCAGCAGAGGCAGTCGGTCATTTTCCATAAGCGGATCCCTAGGGAGGCTTCATAGAATAGTATTTTTTAAACAATTCAATAATGAAGGGGGAATGAGACGGGACAGGATGCGACAGGATGGGATGAGGTGGGACAGGACAGGATAGGAAGGGATGGAATGGAATAGGACGGGATGGGTTGGGGTGGGAGGGTGGTTCCAGGGTGCTGATTCAAACATTTGAACATCGAGACATGAAAGCAGCTGCCAGGCTTATGTATCCTTTTAATAAATCCAGTTTAATATAAAATTCAAGTCTGCATTCAGCAAAAGCTAACAAACTTCAACGTTTTTACTAAGGAATGAAAGACTTAATAAAGTTTTCCTACAAATTTGCAAGAAGCTGTATAGCAATTATAAACCCATTACTGATCTGCCCAGCTCTTTGATTATAATCAACTGGGATCTCAGGTAAGCACATCTAGCTAGCCCAACTCTTCTGTTTCCATGGAATCCAACAACTCTCAATTCAAATCACATACAGACATAGTAAGCTAGGGAAACAGGATTATGAAATTATTTAAGACGCTGTATAGGTTGCAAAATTGCTTCTTGTTGTCCAAGTAGAGCTTCCTGTCCACTTCTCTTCTGGTGTATTGTTAATTTTACCCTGACTCCTGATTGCCGAGTATCTATGTGTGCAGCTCATGTTCTATATATGTGTGTGTGTGTGAGTGTGTATGTATGCAGAACATACATTCACACCTCTAAAATACACGCATACCAGGAAAGAGGTGATCTATTGTTCTAGGTTTTACAAGGCCCCCCATCGCAATTATATTTTGAAAAAAAAAATAAATTAAAAATCAGAAAATAATATTATTGATATATATCTCATTATTTGCCACCTGAAATTCAAGTTTATCTTTGAAACCAAAACATGGTATCCACGTTTCAAATGGAGAGAACCAAACAGTAGCCTGTGAGCCTAACAGTCTACAGAGCTTTATAATGGGGCACGTGCCCAGTAAAACCTGAATCTTGAGCCCAGTATCTCTCCCCAAAGTGATCACACCTCTTTAAAAGATAACAGATTTTTAAAAGATAAAGAAGGTGAAGCTCATAGAAGGCTACATTCAGGGCAGAGTTTGAAGTTATCTTTCTAGGGTGTGGGTTGGTGAGACCCCACGTCTGGGCTGCACAGTGCTCTGATGGTCAAGGGGAGTTGCTTGGGAACCAGGCAGGTGCAGCCATTAGCAGGAGCCCTGTTTCATGCACGGGCGGCCACGCTGCTCTCAGGGTACGCAGGGACACTGCGACACCTTGCTGTGAGTTGCACCATGGGGATGCACCACCGTTCTCAGAGCCAGCTCAGAGCTGATGCACAGTACCCGTACAGCTTCCAGTGAAAGTTTGAGTTGTGATTTTCTGTCTAAACTTGTTGGAGCCCCCCTGCTTGCACTGTCTGCCCAGGTGATCTTCAGATGCAAAAGATTTGTGTAAAAGAAATGCTTTATTTTTGTACATGAAGGATGCTCACTAAAAAGCGTTTCTTTTCCAGAATCTGTTTTAAAAATCATCAGAAGTGAACCTAAATCTGTTTAATGCTAGGTTACTCGGTGTTGCGAAAAACATGGCAATTTTTGATAAAGAAAATTTTTAAAAGGGCTTTAATATTTATAGCTTAGACATGACCAGTATTTCCTGGTATTTGTGATGTGGTCTGCACCAAACGTAGTGTGGTTTTTAAAAGTCAGAGATCCCCTGGGGAAAGGATTGTACTTTAAATCTGATTTAGTTACATGTTGAAAGATAATTTTGTATTCTCCTTTGAACTGACCAAAACTTTTTTTTATTGCTTAGACTCTTATTTTGCTGAAAACAAAACAAAACAAATATCTTCTTTTACAATGGGGCATCAGTGTTGTGAACACAGAACTGATGTAAAAGCTGCTTTTGTATTCAGTGTGAGGTGGTGTTTACAGACGATTTTGACAACAGTGGAAATATATTAAATGGTGTCTGTGTATCTGAACTATTTAATTTTGTGTTATGTTCATATGAAGAAATATTTATACATACTTCACCAAATGTTTTATTTAATGTTGATAAATATTGCTCTTCAGTCTTCAGCTGTAGTGTCCTTTTAAAGTGATTCATAAAGGTCTGCTTGAGAAATGAATAGAATATACCTAGCTTTCTTGTCACTAAAATAAATATTCTCAACATACATATCTTTCTTTTGTATGAGTTGTTTAAAATGTCTACCTAAAGGTAAGCTTGTAAATGATATTGCAAGTCTACTGCAAGTACAAGTTTAGTATAAAACACAAAAAAGTTAAAGCTTCATCTATATATCAGAAGTGCATTTTGAGCTAAAGACACCCAGAATTAGTTTACCAGTTTGATAACAAATACAACCAAAGACTTTTAAGGCACCCACATTGCAAAGAAATTTAATGACCTTTATTTATAGCAAGAAGCATATATTAAAAATATATTCATTACTCAAGTTGACCTAACTAATGTTTTTACATTTAAATATATATCTCTATCTATATATAATGCCATATTATTATCTTCTGATATCTAGAGTAGTGCTGTGCCCCTAATACACAAAATGTGAGAGCATGTAAGGAAGCCAGAGTTCATCAGGGGGATTTGTGGTATTTGTAAAATCAATATTAATATATTGATTCTACAATGGGAAACTATTATTTTTAATGAAGGTAAGCTTCCTTGAAAGCATCTGTCACCACTGTTTACATAATAGGAAGAGATAAACCCTTGAATTGTTTTAACAAAGAAATAAACAACCTATCTTTTGATGTGTGAACAGGCTTTAAAATGTTCTTTACAGGCATCATAAAATGTGTATGCATACACATACAGTAGCATAGCTCAATTTAGTAATTATTTATTTAATGGAATATGCATATAGAATATTATGAATTTGGCTGTGTTACAAGTACAGTGGGGATCAAATTAATTTGTGTATTATACGTCTATATGTTTGCTTTAAACCCATGCACACACAAAAATTTTAGCTATATGCCACAAGTGGATATATTATTTATGAACACAGACACACATGATAGGTTGCAGAAGAACAACACAAGACCAAAAGGTACAATCTGACACAGCACTACTTCTAAGAAGTACAAATGATGTAATATTTCATCTGTTTTGAGGAAAATTGTCAGAAACATGATAGAAAACATCATTCTGAGGGCAGAAAAACAGCTCAATCCCATCAACACTCCTTACATGGAAAGTTGGCTTTTCGGAGGCCAGGCATCCTTCCCATTAATTGCAATAATGGAAGATTAAGCTCCATACAAAGAGGATCAAAAAATAAGAAGTGATAGCCAGACAGGAGCCATTGGGTTGTCTGGAGAAAGCTTTGTAGAATAGACTTCAATCACTGTCAGCCTCTGAGCAGCTCTAAGACAACAAAATACATTACAATATTTGCTTGGCTTTCTCAATGTGAAATTGCGATAGAAGTTTATTGTTTCTGTACCAGTATAGGCTGTTAGAAGTGTCTGATCCAAAAATCCAGGGACGAGTGTCATGGTGAATGAAGCACTTTATCCTACCAGCGCATAACACACTTACTACAAATTTAAACTGCAGACCACTGTGTCACTGTTCTAAACCTAAAGAAATATAGGAAAGGCCTGAGCAGTTCCCAGGATCTAAACCTGTGGATCTATATATCCTGAACAACAGATGACCTAAAGGCATCTGGCAGTTTTGTGAGGATACCTACACAGAAGTTCTGAAACAGTTGGTGACCTTTCTCAATGACGTACAATGTCACTTTCTTATTTTGTTGTCTGGATTATTACATTTTCTTACTTCTTCTGCAAGAATATTCTAAAAAATCTTGGCTCAATATCAACTTTGTATATATGAGAAGTGAATACAAGTCCCAAAGTATACTCAGTTTACCTCTACAGCATGCAAATATCAAAGCAAAAGGAAATTTTTATCCTTTGTCCCTGATCAGCAACATCAGTAATCTTGAATATACGGTTATCATCATGCTATCATAAATATGGTAGGGACAGTCATGGATTATCATGCTAAGCCATTCATAAACTGCATTTAACTTGCCCCCTTGACCATCTGGCTATTTATGCATCCCTATTCAAATTTCTATTTGAGATTCCAAACCCTCATCCTCTTACAAATGGCTCCCAGGTTCTTTTCATAAAACGTTCTTTACAAGCTTGTCTTGGTAATGGGCTTCTTCTCTCCTTTCAAAATATTCCTATGCAAAATTCAGCTGCTCTTAGACTATCAGAAGGCATATTACTAGCTCCAGCAGTTATAGTATTGAGGTGTGATATTTCTTTTTTAAAGATGTATAAGAGTTATCAAAAAGAATCGGAGCAGGATCCACATATTCCATTATTGGCAAAAATGGTCTGTACCACAAGTTGGCTGTTCACCAAGTCTGACCTTCTTCAGGGCATCCATCAGGGGATGTCCTGCCCCTAAGAACATTCTGCCAAGCCCCCACTAGCTTGAACTTCATCCAGTTCATGAATCATCAGGTATTTTAATGCATTTGAAACTTTCTAAAACATACATATTCATTGTGGTAACAGAATATTCTTTGACCTATGTGAATCTACTGTTCCTTTTCACAACCTGATTCCAGCTTCTGTGATTTTCTATTTTATAAATTACTTTTGTATTTTCTGTGTGCAAATACCACCGCACCTGCTTCTGGGAGCAGGTCAAAGTGATATGTATTTGTAGATGCTTCTCGTTAACCCAAAGGATACATACAGATGTCTGGTGGAGTTGAGGTGTTCATAATGAAGTGTTCTCATGAGGTGTTTTCATGAACTGGACTCCCATGATACTCAAGCACTCCTATTTGCAAGTTTAGGTAAAGCAAGTATGGCATTCAGGTTTTAATAGAATTTAAAACCTTATTTAAGTAGGATTTTCTTCCTTGGTCAGGCATAGAACATTTGTAGGTTCTGCACATTTCTACTTCTACTTTTAGGAGATTCCAGACATACACTGGGGAAAATACTGATTTGTAAAGTCTGACATTTTTGTAATTTAGCTTTTAAGGTAAGCAGACACAGGGTAGCTAATCCAATTGTGCTACTTGTTGGAAACAAGTTGAGTATCAATAGGGATGTTTGGAACTATACGCTATGCTTATTCCATTTCATACACCATGGCACCACAATTGGCTGAGATTTACCCTCACAGTATTTGATGTCACTGACTGGTCTTCACAGTCTAAACTGGCAAAATCATTACCTGTGCCATACTGGCATTCAACACTTTGACTACTTTTCACCACCCACATTGGACATTCCAAATATAACATAGATTGTGGGGGTTTTTTTTCTCAAAAAAGATTCTTGTATTTATTTCCAGATGTGCTTGAGGATTTTTTGCTTAATTTTAAATATTAAAATGGTTCAGGGGAGTTTCAGTTAGCCCTGGTATTGTTTAATTGAAAGAGTACAGGTAACACAGGAAAACACTGAGATAAGTGTTACTTAATTCATGGCTTATTCCAACATGTATAATGTGGTATGCATATTGTAACTATACTTCTTTATGGACTATGTGTATCTCAGAAGGATAATATATGCATGACATAGTACTCTGTGTGTATATATAGAGAGATGCACACCCATCCAGAGCAATGTATATGGATGTATATACAAATTTCTGCTGAAATTGTCACCTATGGCAAACACTGCCTTTGATGCCTCATCAGGCAATGGAACTGGGAACTGGGCAGTGGAACTGTTTTGAAGCCTATTCTGCTTAGCTGCAAGAAAAGTTTCCACATCTTTCCTTAGTGCATATTTTTTCCAATGCATTGTCTTCACTTCTGAAGGTGGCTTTTCAGTGTATAATGCAGGCTCTTCAGACATTACCCAAAATGTAGAAATCCATGACCAGATTTCACTTATTGAGTTATTGTATCAATACTGCACTAGGTTTAACTCCATTAGACTAACCAAAACCACTCTGGCTTTGCCAAATAGGAAAATAAAGGCCTCTTTTTCTAACAGTAGATTCTATTTGAGCTGACATAAGAGAAATAGGGGCTCCAAACTCCTACATTCATGTGTCAGTTTCTCAACACGGGTGCAGGAATCCAGCTACTATTAAAACAGTTTGAGGCAAATATCACAAATATATAAAGGCAAAATAAAGCAAGCCACCACTGCAAATTATTTAAAGTGACAAGAGCAGTACTCGTCCCATTAGAAATGAGAGGAAAAATTATCATCCTCCCTCACCCCATCCTATTGTTCTGCCTTTTCTGTTGCATGAAATAACACTTTTCATTTGCCAGTCCCACGGGGGGAATTGCGAGAGCTTTAAAAACCTCATTTGCCTGGTAGGACTGAGAAATGCACAGTATATCTCAATCATTCACCCAATAAAACCTTGACTGAGTTTAACTGGGTTGTATGATGATAGCCTCAGGGAAGGTCTTCCGAAAATGGTGATAAAGTCATTCAGCTCAACTGCAGCGAGGAGAGCTACGTTCTTTCCAAGCTAGTGAAGCTATACAACTTATTTAACTTGGCAGAAAGCATGGAAAAAAACCCAAGACATTAAAAGTTTTTATAGATGTGAACATCCTCCCTGCATAAGGGTGAATAAACACGTGTAAACAGTGCCCAAAAAAGTTCAGCGTATGAATGACTCTGGAAGCCAAAAGCAGGCGTCACCATCAGCTGCGCTGTTGGCATAGCAGCCTGACAGCCCATGCAGGCCTCTGTGAAGGGTCTAGGGCTAAGTAACTAGGCATTAGTATTAAAGCAGGATTAGTTTGACTGGGTGTATGTGCATGGGCATATATGCATTTTCCAGGAATTTGATGGGAAATTCTTACTCTCTCCAAGAAAAAAGTGATTTAGTGGAGTATCTGGAATGAAAGAGCACCTGAAATGCTCTGGTAGTCATTACTCAACCGTGGCTAATCATCAGAAAAGCACAGGACGTTACAGTACAGAGAGAACTTAAATTGATTTTTCAAAACATTCATAGGAGCATGTTTAATTGACCTAAAATACTCAAAAGAGCTGAAAACTTTTGCACCCTTGTGAAACTGAAGTCTCTCTGAAAGAATCTGATTCCTTGTGTGGCTTCAATATATCCAGTCCTCTTGAGACTGTTTTTCTTCTGGATTGAAATCTTCAGGTAACAAAGCAACTGTAGTTACTCCTCGAATACTACCTAGTCTAGAGATATCAAAGGTATGAGGAAATGGCCCTCATTAATTTCTGCTTAATGAGTTCATTTTAAGAATGCTTATCATTGTGGCACAGACCAGTTAACACCATAAGGTTAAAAGGTATAACCCAATTTACTCCGAACCCTCCACAGTGCTGCACCCTGCATTGTGCAGCTAGATCACAAGAAACAGTCTTGTGCAGTATTTCCTGGTGCTCAGTACTTTCCTCCACTCATTATTTTTACTTTTCATATGGATTCAGTCATCTCCTATTGAATATGTCTGTTCAATACCCTCTTCCAATAATCTAAAAGAATGCCATTTTTTAGCATCTGCAAAATCTTATTAATTTAGATATATCTAGAGTTAAGCAGCTTTTTTTCCTTCAGTGGTATGAATTTTTCTGATTCAGAAATACATTCCATTTGCTTGCCCCTTAGCTTCACTTATGATTTTTATTTTACAGATTGTGATTTGGACAAAACCTTTGCACTGTTCAGACTGTGGAAGTATCTCTGAGTAAATATTTGGCTCCTTTATTCAAACTGAGTGTGGTTTCTTGACCGTAGGCTAATCTGGACAAAACCTTCCGTATATAAGGACAGAAGAAACTTTATCTCTGTTCTGCCCACACACTTCACTGAAAATGTTGGAGGGTCCTTTCAGACTTGTTTTCAAAATAGTATAGCTGCAGAAGTAGTTGCCCATTTGTCCAGTTATTGGTGCTGTCTGAGGAGGCTTAAGCTCATGTGTTTTGCTTCCTGCAAAATTATCGCTAGGAAGAACTAGCACAGCACTGAATGCAAGAGAAACTAACGAGCATGTGCCATGTTTTTTGTACTCTGTACAATGCATATCGACTGCTGCAGCATCTGTTGTTGGAAGTGAAATACGAAGTAACACTAGAGATTCATGTCTGCTCTCAGAAGCAAGCTGCATAGGGAAGGACCATTGAAACCAGTATACTCCATGCACAAAAGTGCCCATTTAAAGGTTAAAGCTTAAAAAAAGCATGAATAACCAGTCGTTGCTTTCTGAAAGAATTAAGAAAATGCTGAATGTGAAGTTTTGCAGTTGTAAACTGTAGATGTTAGAAGAGGTCATTGGAGGAGACTTAATTTTTTCACACACTTTATTGCTGGATTTCTAGAGGTGTCCCCTCACCCAGTGAACTCTTAGCCCAATTCTTCCTGCCTCAGTGTTGACCAACAGTTGCCAGACTCCTCCCTGGCGCAGAGCTGGAAGTGAGCTCCTGCCCCTTCCACCCTGCTGGAAGGGTGTGGGCCACACCAGTCAAGACAAGTTGTTACAAGAAAGAGTCATAAGCTTCCTGCTTCTGTTTTGAGATAGCAGGTATTTTGTGATTGAAACAGAGATAACATTAAAGGAATCTGATGAACATATTTTATGTGGTTCCCGATATGTTTTTCTGTTCCTATTACTTGAAAGCTTTCTGTGCCATTCTTCTGATTATGGAGCAAAACAAATTCCAGAGGCAACATCTGAATATATATTTTTTGAAGGTTTGAATATTTTAAATAAATTAACATTTTCCTGGTTCTTTCTGATTTTGAAATGTATGGTCAAATTACAGTCAGTAAATAGGTGGCTCAGAAATCCCCTTCATAAAAAGGGATTTGTAGTTTTACTCTTTATCAAACACTGATTTTCTTCAGCCAAAACCAGTGGAGCTGAACTTACTGTAAACTGAAGAAATAATTAGGAAGCAGTAGAAAGGAGACCCTGATCTTCTGCTGCATAAAAAAGACAGTGCTTGAGCATTCACTCAAAGTTGTGTATCTATTGATCTAGTTTCAGCGATCCATGGAAAATATGGAAAATACTATGGAAACTATGGATACTACGGAAAATATTAGCATTTTTAAAATTATTGGCCAAGTTGCTCCTTTTCTTTTTTGCTAACAGCTGCCTTACTGCATAGCAATTCTTCTGCTAGCTAATTAAATTCTGTGTCTCAGTAAACTCAGAAAGAACAATTGATCCTAGTTCATATTGACAGTGGTTTGCAAAACAATAGCCCATCAATTGGAAGAGTAGAGGTGGAAAATGATGGAAAGCAATTGTTTTCCTCCGTAGCAATGTTTTAGATGAACCTTCCCTTTCACAGCTAATACAAACAAGAATAAGATAAGATATACTGAGACAGACTGCAATGCTTTTGTAGGCATTCTCCCCTCTGGAATGACTGCCAGCACTTGAAGTCGTGAGGGCAGAAGGTGGATGGCCATATGTTGGTAGAAAAATGAACGTGTTGGCCCAGGTCAGGTGTCCTACGAGCTCTCATATTTCTCCTTTCAGTGCATGGGTATCAGCTCAAAATGTACTGTCAAAACTTGGCTCCCACTGAACTATCACGGTGGAACATTGTGCTCTTAAGGGATTTTTCTCCTGCCAAGATGCTTTAACATCTTTTTTTTTTTTAACCTTCCACATAAACCTAATCAGGTGGCACCTTCCCGTGTGGAACTTTCCTTGCAAATATATTATTGTAATCTACAAATTACTTTTACCCTGTATGCCCCTGATAACAATTGCATTAATATAAGCTGATAAACTCATTTCTTTAGTTGCTGCTCATAGAGAGGCTTGCTAGTTGAGATAAAATAAATTATGTGATATAAAAGTCATATCTGATTGTACAATAATACACTATGTGCCAAGCAGCTGGTGAGGTAACGTTTACATAACCACTAGATGTTGCTTGAACTTTTGGAATGTAGTTCCATGTTCTTTTTTCCTCTCTGAACCCAACGCAGGGGCAGAACACAGAAGAAGCAATTAAGAAAAATGTAATTGTTCTGATTAAAGTAATTTGAGCTTAGAAATTGCAAGAGGGGTAAGCAATCTAGAGAAAATATTTGGAAGGCTTCATCATGTAGTTCCTTTCTTTTGGGGAAGCTGTCATTCCCCTCAGTCTGGGAGGGCTCTCTTTGCAGTCCTAGATTTGTAGGAGGAAATTTTAACTCTGTTCATAAGCTACAATATTCGTTGGCTGCTATTAATTCACTTAATGACACAGTCATTTGCTTGGTGAAATTGCTCTGCGCTATCTTAGCGGCTGTGCAAGCCAGCCTTTTCTGGGGCCTGATCCAAGCCCAGTTCCAGCTGATGGAAGGACTCCCACTGAGCTTCTGAAATGCACATTTTCCCCCCAAACAGGCAGGAGGCAGCCAGATCCCTGTGCCACTGTGTTGGGCTGCGCATCCCAAACCTCTGCCCACACCTTCCTCACCCTTCTATAACCAGACCCAAGCCTGTAAAGAAATTTTCTGGGAGAAATAAGACAAGCACAGCGAGACATCAGTGGCCATACATCACCTTGCAGTTCCCTTCCTCTTTCCTGCTACCCGAGGACAGCACAGTCACACAACAAAAACGACGGCTTCTAAAATAATTTCCAGCTTAATTGTAAACTGCAGAGGCCTTTATTCCCAATAGTATTAGAGAAAAACACAAAAGAGTAATTGCTTGTCTCTGGCCCGTTTATGACTTCTTCCTTTTTTCTTTCTCATTTAAATGATGGATGTATAACATTTATTTGTTTGGAGGAAAGATTTCAGGTTACCCATGCAGCATTCTGATAGATATTTTAGCATGTTCAGAGAGGAGAAAATTCAGTCACACAAACAGACACGTTGGATTTCTTTTTCCTTTCTTTCTGAATTCATCACAGACAGTCTAAGACTCACCTCAAGCTGCACGAGTGTCTTCCTCTATTTTTGACAATTAAGCAATTTTCTCACATTTGCCAGTTTGTTCAAATTTCTTCCTTTGTCTGTTTTCTCACTAATGGTTTCTGAATTAGTGAGCTTTTGCCCTTTTGATGGTGTACAGAGTCTGTTTGTACCAGCTTTAGATTAATTACATTATCTTGGGTATCAGGAGCAACCCAGCTGTGGTATGAATCTCCTCTACTTTACCTTATTTTACAGCTTGAATTAGAACCTCAGCATTCTCAATTATCACATGCTCACAGACAAGGGATTTTGTCCAGTGCTATTAATCTTCGTAAAATTTAGTAAAATAATTAAGTGCATATAATTGAAGTGTTAAAAACACCAATCCATAATCCATCCTATTGCTTTAAAGTACCATATCAAATATATTTTGCTATTTAGTTGTGGAAGCAAATAACTCAGTGCATAGCCATGACTAGCTATGTAGCCTATAATGAGATCTAATACAGAACAGATATTCTTCAAATATTTCATTAAATAATGTGACCTAATTCATCCTGGCTGAACAGACATAATTTAGCTCAATCCTGCTGTTAAGCCTTCTTCAAAATTCTCATTAGCATCAATGGAAATTCTAGGAAGAACAGATACATCAGTCTCTCTTTATAGGACAGATAAATAATGCTCTGGTTTTGTATTTCTAGTTAATAAATGTAATCAAATTACTTAAAATATAAACACTTAAAGCCTGTTCTGTGCCCTCAGGGAACCCCTTTCACTATCCCAGTGCAGTAAATCTGCATATAGCAGGATATATTCCACTAATACAGTAAAAAATATATGGGTGTATAAGACTAAACAGCTTAAAAAAATCATACTGTAAATGATGTGATTGAGTGAAATTGTATGTATATTTTTCAAGTCTTCAGAATAGTTGAAGTTTTAACTTATTTCAAATTTTTAAGTTGAAATCTATTCATATTTGGAAATTTTGTACAACCTTGTAAAGTTAAATACTATGTCACTGTAATTTATTTTTGTTGTCATATATTGACACATGCTCATTTATATATGAAGTGTACTGTTTATCAATTGCTTCTAAGGCAGCAATAAAAACATGAAAGTTGTTCTCATTTTCCTGTCACAGCTGTCATTTATATCCAGTATATTTTTTGACTTCAACATTTTTAATGTTGTTCCTTACTAAAACAGACAGCATACTGAGTTGTTAACTTTATGTCTTCCAAAGCTCAGTCAATCCATGGGCTACTGTTACCTGTGCAGCCGTGAGGATTTGGGGATACTATGTGTGGAAACCCTAGGAAGAAATTACCACTTTAGTGCATCATCCCAAGAGTATGTCAGAAAATGAATGGGAATAAAAAGTTGGAACTCCGTTTCTTTTCCTACCAGTTTTAGTTTCAGTTTTTCATTGAAGGGTTTCCACATCGTACCAGCAAATTCCCAGCCGTATGGAGTGGTTCCACTTGTCCAACTTTTCCCTCAGTCTCACCCAAAGCCTGGGAGTATAACATAGGGCAAATGCATCTTATGGGTGTAACTGGAAGAGTTTCCTACAGTAATGCAATTTCTGTTCCTCCTTGCTGATCTGAACATAACTGTTAAGATAACGTTGATAGTAAAGGGAGTTAGAAACAATAAATGTTACTTTATAGGGTGGTCTCTGCAGTAAAGTATAGAAGAAATACAAAAAAATACTGAAAAAACAGAGGGTCTTCCTCTGGGTCTTCCTCTGTTTTTTGACTGGACATTGACTGCACATAATATAAAAGGAAAACCAATGTATGTTGTGAAGTGGGTTTGTTTACTTTGTATAGTTACTACAAAGGTGGGCTATTTTCTTGCTGAATGTCACTTGGTATCTGCTTGTGTCATGAGCCTTTCTTTTTGAACACTCTCAAACTCCACCTGTCCATATTCCTTTCTTTTGTTCTAGGATGGAATAGATTTATTGTCACTGCAGCCTTTCAGGAATAAATGCGAACTGTGGATCACAGAGTAACTCAAGCAGCTGGAGCACAGCTGGATGCAGCGAGCAGCTCAGGGTGCCACTCCTCCAGCCGAGCTGGCTGATGAACACTGAGCTGTTTGTGCCCTGCTCAGGAGGGGAACGACACACACTAGCAGTTACTGCTGGTCACCTGAAAGCAGTAACTCTCCATCCAGATTAAGAAGGACTTATCAGCTGATATAAATCCTCTCACAGTGGCTTGTGTGGCTGAAACGGGCTGGGAGTTTTGCCTGGCCCAAGTGTGCAGCGTGGTCTTAACCAAAGTCTGGTTATTGGAATGGGGACTAAAGCAAACTCCTGATGCAGGCACCTCCAAACTGCATAGTCCAGCTCCAATTAGAAGCCATAATATAATTTCTTAAAAACTATCCATTCCTAGTTCCCTGAAAACCCTCAAACTTTTCCTAAATGCAGATGGGTCTGTGATGCACCCTTTATAAATATAATTCAGGCTGCTTTATTAAATAAAACAGTAAGCTATCCTCATGACTTGTAACTAGACTAATGTCTGCTGCTTTGGCAGCTAAATACATCTGCCTGACACAAGAAGAAAATGTAAAAACACAAATCCTTTTCTCCAGCCAGCAAGCTGTTTCCTGATCAGGCTTTCAAAATGGAAATTTCCTTCTGCTTCGTTGTGCAAATATCCATATGCTGCATTTTTCAGCATTTCTGTCAGCCAGCTGATACAACCCTTCACAGCCATTTGGGTGTGCTACTTAATGCAACTAGATGTGGATTCCAGCGAGTTGTTTGTATATCTCCTCCGAAGTCATTTATTCTGCCATGAAGTAGTAAGTCAGCAGGGAAGCATGGGAAATTGTTGGCTTATTGAAAATGTTCCCAGCAATGTTTGTGGGTTTTTTCTATACAGTTGGGGTCAAAAAAAAAAAAAGCAACACAGCTCCTAACACTGCTCAAACAAAACCTGAGGGTATATTACTCAGTCTGTTTGTCAAAGCTTCCACCCACTTTCTTGCAGTTACTTCAGCAAGGATTTGCACTATCATTTAAATACACGGACTGATGGCACTGAAACATGACAGATATGTATCTTTTTGTAGCTATGAAGTATGGCTATTTGGCAGACTTTTACGTGGCTTAAGTTAAAACACACTTATCAGAGAAAAAAAAAAAGATGTGACTTTTTTCTCCAAAATGTCCATCAGGGATACAGAACAAGAACAACATCAAACTCTCCAACTAACATTATGCAACCAAAGCCCTCAATGCTACTTTAGGTGCTTTTTGCAGTTTTAAGCCTTTGTCATCCTACCTGTAGCCAGTCTTAAATTATCTTAAAGCTGACAGTTCCATGCAAAACAAACCAGCAGGGATCTTGCACAAAATGAATGCAGCTTGCTTTTTGATTATGTTAACAGAGTATGAGAAGAGTTGCAAGAGTCCCTTTGATTTATTAATTATGTTATCAACAGGTTTTATAAATGAGGAAATATTTGCCTCTTGCCTCTCCCATCTGTAACAATAAAAGGCTATAGACACTGTGGAAACTGTTTGTATGTTTTTTTTCTCTCTATGTGGCTGCCAGGCTGTGAAGATATTCTGGAGTTCTTTGACAAATATTTTCCTCTAGCTGTATGTGTGGACTGAGGGCAGGGCAGGACAGGAGCACAAATTTGGTCTGTACAGGCAAAAACTCTTGTACATGGCTTTGAATGCAGCAGTGTTCCCTGTAGAATCTTAGCAGTGGAAAGACAGGAGGAAAAGAGAAGTATATACAATTGGTAACAACAGACATCTACTGAGCAGAGAGAAGTATGATGTCACGCAGTTACGGGTTTATGTATAATTATGATTTTATATGGATATTCATAATTATTGTGGATATGAAATATAGAAATGTGGCTAAGCACACTGCCTGCATTTGGAAGCTATGTGCTTTTTGCCAACACCTTCCGATCTGGCAATAAATATCAGTATTATGTTGAAATGGGGAGAGGGGGGAAGGAGAATGGACTGTGTATGGAAGAAAATAATCTGGGATTTCTACGTATTTAGTTTTAAGAATTTGCATCAGATTCAGCAGCTGTTCTTTGACTGATGTGTAATGAAATTAAGTTGTCCTAATTCTCAAGCCTAAGTCTAGTTTCTCTCTCCTGAATAGGGATATATTTTGCTTGAGTGATTTACAGCAGTAACAGAACATGCAGAATGTTCAGCCCTTCCCTTTTATGTTGTTTGTAGGAAAATAAGGAGAGTGACTAGATGGTAGATAATTAGCTTAGACAGAATATCTCTAATGGTAAGAGCTATTAAATTGTAATAAAAATGAACTGCAAAGAAGGCTGAAAAAATATATGAAGCATACAGAGATTGGTATAACACTTACAGAAAGCGAATGAGAATGACACCTTGTCATTGGTTTTCTGAACTTTTTCATAATTCCGGGTGGCTTGAATTCTCTATCTGTCAATACAGGGTGTGGTTAACCTTGTTGTGAATTCCTTTTTCAGAGTAGACCAAAGAAGAAAGGAGCTGCAAAAGCAGTTATCCCTTCCCCTCTTAAGAGAACAGGATTTTTGTTCGTAGACAAATTTCTGAGCTGCTGCTGAGTGATGCCTAGAAAACCAGACAGGCTCAGTAACTAGGTCTAACAACAGTTAACTAGCAGTAACTGCTTGTTACTATCAGAAGACTCAGAGTTACCTGACTGCCAGATCACCTAATCTGCATGTGATCACTTTCTTCGAGAATTCCTTCATACTGCAGTTGTTCAATATTTTAATAAAATAAATAAAAATAAAAAACCCCTGACTTCCAGCTATTACAGCTATTACAAAACAGTCCAATACTGGCCATATAGTGGATAAATCAATGAATTAGACTAATTATGGGCAAGGTAAATTTGCTATCAGTTCCTCTACTATTTTTTGTAAAGTAGCAGAAACAGGACAAAAGTCTTTTAGAAACCTGGGATGTTATGAGCTGACTGAGCCAAAGGCAGAACAGTCAAAAGGCAAGGAGGTGGGTGGATCAAGCTTCACCAAAATATTTTAATCCTGGAAAGTTTTTAATTCCTTATTGCATTCTAAACATGTCCATGGTGACTGGCAATGGAATATGAAGAGTGGGTCCAAATGGCAAGGTAAAATTAAAGCCCAAGGATCGGAAGGTGTGATACTTTGCTACACAGGGACACAGCGAGGAGGGGATTGGGTTAGTTTGGAATTTTTAATGTCAGCAGCAAGTGTGTGAGATTGGAACAGGATTAGACTGCGTAAGAGAGCATCATTCCTAACTATGTATGTATATAGACTACACAGGTTATTATTCTGTCAAAAGGCACCAAACTTGCAGAGGTAACATGACTGGTAAATCTGTGTGCAACTCCTAGCTATAGAGCATACCATAATAGGAACCCCTTATTTAGTGTAGCACAGCAGCTGGAATTCTTTTTGCATGCTCTAAAGGGATCTCACTGGTAAAGAGCTTGTTCCTTGTGGTTTACCTTCAGGGGGACATGCAATACCAGAGTCAAGAATTATCCAGATAGAGGAGGCAAGTAAGAAATCATTCAAGACAATCTCGAAGATTGCAACAAGGGTTCTAGATCTCCAGCTGATGTTGAAGAGAGAATCAGTTGTAGTGGTTGATCAGAGTGGGAACTGATTGTTGATTGACAGAGCAGCCCTACTGGTCATTACATGCAGGTGCTAATTGTTTGGTACTAATAAAGCTAATTGCTTAACAAGGGGGTGGACCTTAAAAGGCAGGGCTGGAGGCACCAGAGGACCTTCAGTGCCTGAGCACCAGGGGAGAGAGCAGGATGTGCTCTGTGTGTTGGATGTCGAGAAACTGCTCAACCTGCAAAACCAGCAAGAAGATCGAGTGCTGGGAAGGGAGGCCGGCTCTGCACTCCCTGAGCACCCAGTGCTCTGGGGCAGCTTGCTGCCAGATCGAGATACATCACCCAGCTTCACCTGGATCCCCAACACATCGCCTCGCCTGGATCTCCAACATCAGTAGCAATGGGTACTGGGTAGCATTGATTTCTTCTGTTAGCAGTGAGTAAAGTTTGAAGATAAATGAATCACACAGCTTAGTTGGCAGTACAGGAGATGCTGTTCAGGATTATAATGTAGCCTTTGATTCCACTGAGTGCACACTAGTCAATTCCAACTGAAATCCACTAGGATGTTCAAAGCACTGAGTATGTGATGTGATATTCAGTGATGTATTATGTATTTGCTGATAAAAGTAGAGGTTGTTTTACACTTTAGGTGAACTTCATCTGCATTGTTACAGAATGACTCATCTAATGTGGACATCTAATAGAGGACATCATGAAAGAAGCTATTTGTCTCAATTGATGATAAGAGGCATCTCTACAGCTAGCTCAGATAATCTCTGTTGCAGATATTTCAAGTTAAAAGTCAGAATTCATCTCACTGTTTGTTGTTGCAGAGAGGAAAATCACTGCATACACAAAACAGGAACATTTTCCCATCAGTTTGTGTCCTTAGATTACAGTTGCCAATACTCCATAGACACAAATGAGACTGGCATTCTCTGGTAGGCAGGTCCATGGTTGCTTGCTCCAGGCAAGCTCTAGTTTGAAAGGTAGATGACTTCCTTAAGATTTCAGTGTGCTCAAGCAACTCCATAAACCTTACTGACATACTTGCTTTCAAATCAGGCCTTGCTTGCATCTAGCTTGGTTAGATAAATTGAAGGTAAAATAAAATTCAGCAGTGGTGCACTCTGCACACACTGACCCAGACGTCAGTGGCAGAGGATGGGGCAGAGGAGGTGATGAGCACAGGGATCTCCTAAGGAGAAATAGCATAGACTACTAAAAAAATAGAGGTGTAGAGGTGAATAGACATGATGCTGTTAGACAAGTAAATGATAAATGTCAGTTTAGTAATGAAATTCTAGGATAAAATTTTCTATATAACAACGCACTTCATAAAGTCTTGGTCTATGTTTGGAAATTCCCTTGCTTACAGGTGGTCTAAATCTTGATTTACCTATATAGATTAATAATAGTGCTCTCGCTGTGTCATAATCTAGTTTATCTGATTCTACCAGATTGCCAGATCTAGGTAGTTCTGAATTCATCAGACTAATGGAGAGGTACGGTGGACTAAAACAAGGAAAAAGGGCAAGCTTATTCTGTATTACTGAAAGAATCTCAGTCACTTATGGGACATGGAGATTTGTAATTTCGAATGCATGAGTGAAGGTGATAATTGCTTGTTAATGCTGGGTCCATTCTCTTCTACACCAACAGTGCTCAAATACTGACAAGCATTCTCAGAAATGTACTGGACCAATTTTCCAGAGAGGAGCATGTGCATCCCATCCGGGCTATGATCTCACTGGATCCTCCAAATTGCTAGTTTATAACTTTGTTTAATCTCATCTATTGATATATTTATATCACTTAGAATAATATAAGAATTTCTTATTAAAATGTTTAACAATTTCACTTAACATATATTCCAGATCACTTTTCTTTCACACAATGCCTTTAAATTTGGATCACTGCTTCTGAAGTAAAAATCATATACAACTTGTTAATTTAATAATATAAAATACAAATATGCTAAATATCTACGTTTATATTTAATTTAATATTTGTCTATGACCAGTGACTGTCATAATCTATAAATTCAAGAGCTACTCATTGGGAAAAAAGTAAATACTTGAACTATTCAACTTAAGACTAATAGAAGTAATTGTCTGCTTGACTTCTAAGATTTTAGGAAAGGGACTGCTTCATGAAAATATTTAATTTTGGCCTTTTAAGCAACTCCTGGTGGAATAGCCATTAAAAGTGTCAACATGTTTCATAAGCAGAGAAAGATGTTTTTCACTACTTCTAATATATTCTTAACAACAGTTTTACTAATGGAGTTAAAGGGTACTGCCAGAAATTTCTATCTGATAAGGGTATTTCCTCTCTAGAATACTTGTAAATAGCTCCAGTTCAAAATCACTTACTTTGTCAAGCATTCACTGGCAGGTTTGAAGTGTACGTGCATCTTGGAGTTGGTGGGACTGGGCTGCGTGCTCCCCTGTTGTAGACCTTCACATAAGTTTCTCTGGAAACTCCCCTGCCACATTCAGCATCCTTTTGTTAGGAAAAACTCTTATATTCAAACGTAAATTACCATTTTTAAGTGTTTCGTATACATGCAAGTACAACATACAAAGCTGTACAAATTTACAAACTGTTTTTAATTACACCAGTGGGATACTGACATGAACATTTCTAAAGTTCAGGCCATGCTAAGTTCTGGGGCTTTGATGTGAAACCAATTGTAAGAAGAGCATAAGACTAATTACATCAGAGCAAACTGACCTAGTGAGAGAAACCAGATCCTTTAATCCTGTAAACATACAGGTTGGTTAATGGCTGATGCAGTAGTTTTTATGCAGGGGGTTGCAGTGGGCTATGGATTCTCAAAAAACATTCCAGTTTAATAGATGACATCTCCCAGAAGTGAAGCAGCTTGCCCAGATTCCTAAATCAAGGAGGTGGCTGAAGCCCTGCATCCCAGGTCAGTGGGACTCCAATGAGGCACATGCTGTGGTTCTTTGGGGATTGTGCAATAAGCATTTTGTGAAGGAAGAAATGAGAGATCCTGGTCCTTGCTGGAGGCAAATATGCAGAGCTGAAGAGGTTTTCCAGTCAGAACCATACTGAGCAAAACTATCTCGGTGTTCCTGCTGTTAAAATCACTGAGCAAGAGTCTAGTAATCTATACCAAGCAGTGTGTAGTGTATAGCTATAGGAAAACCCCAGAAAGAAATAGAAAATCAAAGGACATAGTTCTGGAGAAATACAGAGCTGGGTAGCTGTACAACTGGAGAAGGCAATGCTCTTGTCCAAATCTTCTGGACTTGGAGGACAGTGTGGTCTACCTTCAGCCTGCAGAAGCGCTGCATAACAAAGGCAAAGAAGCCAGTGCTTTGGCCTGCTAAGAAAAAAGATATCAAGGGAAAATATATATTGATTATCACAGGGAAGGTGAAAGACTGCCTTTGAAAAAGCTCTAGGTTTTGGACTCTTGCTTATACCAGAAAACAAGAACTTGTAATTTGCCCAGAACACACAAAAATCATGAATTGGTTGGAATCACTGTCTGTGGTATTGAGCTCAGATCAGAGCAGTCTTCCCTCAAACCATACATCGCCTTTAAGAATCCCATCCTCTCCTTAAATGTTTATTTTCATCTTTATAATGTTTAGTTATAATGCATTCTTTGAGCTTAAGTATTGTGGACTTCTTGGTATTAATACTACCATAAAAGTAATAGCACATTTTCCTGTTAAGTTTTTCCTCTGCTTAACAGAGAGCTGCAAAGTAAAAATTAAAAGAAAACTATCGTATTCAATTTTTAATCATGATTGGAAAATTATTTTTGTATGCAAATACACATATATTTTTTGTACAGGATGACTCAAAAATCTATGGCATCATTTACTGCATATCTGTGTCTCCTAAGGCTCAGCGCTCCTACGCACAAAGCATTAGCCACCTCATTACACATGTATTAAGAGAATAGGTTTTGGTGACAGGCAACATCACACCCCTTCCTTGATAAATGGCATGTGCCTTGGGAAAAATCATGTCAGATGTGGGAGATGTAAGGCAGATGTCTGGGAGCTGCTCTGTAAGCAGCCTGGTGGCACTGATTACAACTCCACTAAATTGTATTAACAAGTAGGTTTGCTATTGCCAAAAAGAAATTAAATTCCTTTCAGAGTCAGACACCTACAACAATATCCAGAGCAACCGTGTTCATATGTGACTAGGCAGAGGAGCCATTGCATTTCCAAAATTGCACACCCTACTTGTAATTACGCTTGTGCACCAAGATGAAAGTGAAGGTATTTGTTTATTGATAACTCAAACGAGATGAGGATTTGGATGTGGGACTCAAGTGAAGACCTCTGTAGGTAGCCATAGGGGAAGGATGGCATGACAATGAAAATGTGCTAAGCTTCGCAAGAGCTTCCCAGCAGCCATGAGTGGGGCTGCTGCAACTGTTAGCCTCGTGTGATAAGGCACAATGCCTCATGTAAATGCCCTATATAAAAACAATATTCTTATTGATCTGTAGCTCTACTAGCTTTATAGAACTCAGTTGTGAGAGAATTAAAGATCTGTGCTGTTTGATTTCAGTCCCTGAGGCTAGAAGAGTTGGCTCAAAACAGGGTTGTCTACTGGTTAGCTCAATTATTCCAAGGTTAGATTTAGAAACATGACATTTAAATTGTATTCCTGAAGCTGGACCTCTCCGTGTATAATGGTTACACCACAGTCCCTGTCCCCACTGCCCATGTTACTTGCATTAAAGAAATCAATTTCTACCTCCATCTTGAAATATTTGATCTTCATGAAGCAGGGAATCTCAACCCCTTCTGCATAAAAACTATCAGATTTCTCGGGGAAATTTCCCCTCACAAACTAGTGAGGAGAGGTGCTGTGGTGGGTTGACCCTAGCTGCCCACCAAAGTAGCTCTATCATCCCTCACCTCATCACCTCTTTCCAGGCTCAACTTCACTCCCAAATTCTCTACCTCCTCCCTGTAAGAGGCACAGGAGGATGGGGAATAAGGGTTGTGATCAGTTCATCACCCATTGTTCTCTGCTGCTCCTTTCTCCTCAGGGAGAGGACTCCTCACACTCTTCCCCTGTTCCAGCGTGGGTCTCTTTCAGGGAGACAGCCCTCCAAGAACTTCTCCAATATGAGTCCCATCAGTGTGGGACCCAATCACAGGGTGCTGTCCTTCAGGAACAGACTGTTCCAGCGTGTTTCCCCCATGAGGTTACGAGTCCTTCCAGGAGTGTACTCCAACACAGGCTTCCAACAAGGTCACAGCCTCCTTCAGGAACCTGCTCCAGCATGGAGTCCTACACAGGCTGTAGGTGGGTATCTGGTCCACTGTGGACCTCCACAGGCTGCAGGGGGTCAGCCCACCTCACCATGGTCTTCACCAAGGGCTTCATGGGAATCTCTGCTCCAGCACCTGAAGCGTGTCCTCCCCTTACATCTTCACTGACCTTGGTGCCTGCAGAGTTGTTCATCTCACATTCTCACTTCTCTCTCTGGCTGCAATTGCACATGGTTTTCTTACTCCTCGATGCCTTAAATATGTTATCACAGAGGTGTTACCACAGTCGCTGATGAGCTCAGCCTTGGCCAGAGTCAAGTTCATCTTGGAGACAGCTGGCATTGGCTCTGTCAGACACGGGGGAAACTTCTAGCAGCTTCTCACAGAAGCCACCCCTGTTGCCCTCCCTGCTACCAAACCCTGTCCACACAAACCCTATGCAGATACTGATTCACTACATATTTCAAGTTTCCAGTGCTGCTTATGATGCCAGTAGTGTCCAACTATGAGCTTGGTTGCTGACTAGACAAACTCACTACATTCCAGTTTAAAATATGTGGGAATGAAACTGGACTTTTAAACATAATTCTGGTAATTTAAAATTGTTTGTAATATTAAAATGTCTGGCACAGAAAACTACTTTTCACATACGCAGAACAAATATGATTTCCCTTACTCTGAAAGAGGGAGTTTATTTATTTATTATTTTTCAGAGTATGGATACTGTAGCCATGACAACAGTGTGGTGCCTAGAAGAAAAGTGTGGAGATGCAACAGACATGCCAGAAATACATTATCTGTCAGGATGAAAGATTGCTTCAAGACCTTTGAGTTACAAAGCCAAAGTCCCTTAGAGGGTATTTTAACTCATGTTATTTTAAATCCGAGAGGCACGGTGATCTCCTCAGCAAAACAAATGAGTGAAAAAACAAAACAAAAACACCAAACCAAAGAAACACCTTTAGTCAATCCCTGTCTTCATTCCACTTTCTAGGACCTTGACTAGTATACTGGAGTTACAGTGCTCAGTCTAGAAAAATAAAAGTGTTTTTTTTCCTTCTATCTTAAAATGGCAAATATTTTTAGGGCGGGCAGGCAGGCAGGCAGGAAGGAACGAGGGAAGGAAGGATGGACTTGACTCACCTTCCATCCCAGTGGAAATTTAGGGCAGAGGACAATCTTTCCCTTTTATTGAGCACATACTGGTTCTGACCCACTGGCTGTATTTCCCTTATAGCCAGAATCATGATGTAGGAATCTTAGTAAATTTTTCCAGGCTCCTGGAAGCTTTATCAGGCTTTCTGATTTAGCTCCATGTAGCCTTATGTGTATCTTGGAGTAGGATGCCTTCAGGTAAGTGTCAACTGCCAGAACTATGAGGTAAGCTTTGACTTTCTTCCGAACTTCAGATGCCATTGCCACATTACATGGGGTCTCACCAAGGAGAGGATCACTTCATTGATTGCAAAACATGCTGTTAAACCCACAGCATAGCCATGATATACTCCAGTGTACCACGTGCCTGGTCCATCCATTAGATGGAGAAGAGAGCCTTCATCTTTCCTTTTTGAGCAAGCTTACCAATAGAACCTGCAAGAGGTCATCCACAGTGTATTTTCAACTTAAGTTTGACATTGAGACTGGCTTTGACTTGTGTTCAAAATGTAGGTATGACCTTAAAGCAGACCTGGAATTAACCCCATAGTGAAGGATTCAAGCCTCAGCCTGTATACCTATATATGGCAAATGTACCTGGCAATTCCTTGTCCCTATACCCAAGCATACCATCTGCAGAAAAAAGAATTGTGGGATCCACCCTCCCTATTGCACGTAGTGCTTGAGCAGCGGCACATAATAAATGCTGCCAAGCATTAAACTCTCTCGTGTGTTGTGCTCCAGTGAAGATGATTGCCTTGCCATTGGCCATGCACGATCACTTGTCATACCCTACCAAAGTACGAGTTTCCAGTAATGATTTTTTCTCTGTCTTATCTTGTTTCAAAGATCTCAGAGTGTTCAAGAGCTTTCAGAGAACTTGTGATCAGCTGAGACAGTCATCAGAGCCTGAATGAGAGAGTAAGTCTCTAAAAATGGAAAAACTATATACATGGAAAAACGTGTCATTTGTATGAGATTTCAGTAAACCAAGTCTTCGTGCTATGTACTTATGGACTAAAGAGCTAAAATCAAACATTTATCAATGTTTCAAAACCCAGTATGTTCCTTGCAGTGATTGCAGGGATGAATTTTTTCAGCCTAATATTTGTTTCCAACCTGCAAGCCAACAGTGCCATCCACTGATTTTTGTATGTTTTCACACGGATATTCTTCAAGATGTTCTAAGTGCAGAACCTCGCATTCTTCCTTATTAAATCTCATACCGTTGTCCTCAGCCCATTGACTGAGCCTATCAAGATCTCTCTGTAGATTCTTGCTACCCTCGAGCAGATCAACACTCCCACCCCACTTAGTGTCCTCTGCAAATTTACTGAGGGTGCACTCAATCCCCCATTCAGATCATCAATAAAGATATTACTCAGGGCTGGCCCTAAAACTGAGATCTGACCAGATGACAACTAGATTTAACCACATTCACCACAACTCTCTGGGACTGGTCATCCAACCAGTTTTTGACCCAATTTGGAAGTGAAGATTCGGGTTGTAAAATATTAACATTTATTAATTTATCAAAGGACCCAAATTTGTGCTGATATCATACATCAGTTTCAACCTGTTACATGCTATAAAGAGCACCCAGAGACCTGTATAAAATCACACATCTGCCAAAGGCTGTGAATACACTCTCCCTTTCTCTCTCTGAAGGGAAAGTGTTTTCATCCAGGATATAAAAACAGTCTTAACACCACAAATGGAAGGTCATGCATTAGTACTCCCAGAATTAGGGCTCTTTAATTTATTTACATATTTGTTTATTTTTAAAGGAAGCCAGGAAGTAGGAAGAATTATTTAATTAATCTTTGCATTGTTAAGCCTTTAAAGTTTTTGTTTTCAAATTATGTTCTATAGCTGTAAGTGCTAGAATCATATTAATTTTTGCGTGGTTTGGCTTTGCTTTGGTTACGTGAAAGCACAGATTACCACATAACTACCCTAGATACAGACCTGCAGAAAGACAGAAAACTCTTCATACAACTGTGAGAAGCCACACCATGGTTTTAAGTATCAAAAAGCAACCTTTCAAGCTACTTTTATGGTTATTTTATACCTGCATACTTACATTGAGTCTGAGCATACTGCTACTGCTGTGCTGCAATCTGGTGATAAACATGAGTGTGCTTCTATTAACTGACTGCAGGAGCAGCCCAAATGAACACTGCTGTGTTACTGCCTCAGGCTCTTGTGTGTATGCTTGTCTTCTTATACACTTACATTTTCCTGGGGCTGCAATGTAAGCTACTTCTTAATATTATTTCTGCAGGATCTTGTCACCTGTAGTGGGAAATTCTTTTCCTTAGTTAAGTACCTTTGTAGTAACTGCTTTTCTCAAGGTTTCCTTCTTATTTGCCTGTTAGAAGTTTGGTAACTTTATATGTCGTTCAGATAAATGTATTTTGTATGCCTTGTAAATTTTAAATAAAAGAGTTAAATTTTGAAATATTCTATAAACAAATTATGTTGGCACAGCGAGGGGGAGGGGAGGGAGGAGGGAAACAAAGCGACCCCCCAAAAAACCCAAGCAAACCACTTCTCTACTAACTTCTTAGAGAAGCAGTCGGTTTCAGTGGTAGCGGCTGTTTTCCTGCAAACCTCAGCAGCAACAGGTAGGTGGCACTGCGGGATCATTCGAGCCGCTGCGGTGTGACTGCCGCAGCATCCTCGCAGCTCCGGGAGGAGCCAGGGTCTCCCCCTCCTCGGTCTGAGGACAGAGGCAGTCTAGCTACAAAAAAAGGGATGAAAATGTATCAAGAAAGAATGAAAATATATCAAGATAGTTGATCTCAATTTAAAAAATAATTAGATTGCTAAAAAGGAATGAAATATGTTCCCTGCTAAATTTGCTCACAGACTTTTACATTAAAAACAGCTATATGAGTATCTATGTATATAGAGATCTGTATACATCTATATCGTGCACACCATCCAAATACAATAAAACTATACATGATGTTAAATTTTATTTGTTCCTGAATTCTACCTTCTGGACAAGTCAAAACCAAGAAAATACCTCTTGGGTAAAAGAGTTCTTGATTATGGTTCTTGGATCCTGGTTCTTGACATGTAGCAATATTAGATGTCATAAGGAAAAAGAAGACCTGTAACAGAAATACTTAAGATTGTTCCTCCAGTGTTTTCTTCAAAGGCAGGACATCGAGGAGCTAATCAGGAGGGGTCAGTATCATCTCAAGGATTTTCATGTTAAGTACATCCTCCTGTGCTGTGTTGCCAACTTGCAGGGCTCCCATGCAGGCAGATAGTCAAGGCATGCACCTCGGGAGGGCGATGTCTGAATATCTGCTCCACAGAATGTCTCCCTTTCCAAAGACCATGCAACCCAACACAGACCACTAGAAGCAAGGATGAGAAGGCGAGGTTCACCTTTGTAGCAATGCCAGCAAACAGGTTGAAGTCCCCTGTGCTGGCTTCCCTTCCCATCCTGTGCACATTGCAGTGCTGACTGACCATGGCCCAGGCTCATCAAGCAGGCAGAGGCTGTGTCCCACACCCCTGACTCATACCCTTCTCAAGCTGGGTGCCAGTGAGTTTCTCTGGCCCTAGTGACTGGGAGTTGGACCCTCACCAGGTTTCCTGCACCTTTAACCACTTCCCGCTGTGCAAAAGCATTTTACAACTGCAAACTCTTGCACTTACACAAGGGCATGCCCTCCCTGGTTAGAAAGCTGCCCTGCAGACAGAGGTTGTGATACTGTGAACCCCAAGGATATGGATACACCCGCCTCAAACTGGATACCATTCAGATACTATCTCAAGCTTTGGGTTTTCTGCTTCTTGGATGTAGGTAGGTTTTGTTCAACATTAAAGGACAATGCGTTACCATTTTCAGGAGCCTTCACCTCACCTCAGGTTCAGTGTAACTGAACTGGGTTCCCTGAAATGCACTGCTGGGCTTGGGGCTGCTAAGGCTTTGCATCATTTATGTGGACCACTGGCATCAATAAAGCTGGGGTTTTTTTCCTCCTTAGTAAAAATGTTTTCATTTAAAAAATATTTATCTTAATACATTTCTGTCCTTCAGGTTCCATTCATCCAAAAAACTAAGAGCCTCTAGCCTATACAATCTATTTCCTTCTGCCCTGGCAGAAAGGTCATATTTTTTTTTCACAGTCTTCTTCCTCAATTAAACCCAAAAGACAGTTAAAGAGACTATAAATTCCCAACAGCCCCACCACCATATCCTGGGGTTTTTCACATTCATTTCCAGGTATGAATCATTTCATATAATTTAAAAGAAAAAGACAACTCTTTTAAAGTGAGAGCAAGAGCCAAGAGGTGGAAGAACAGACACCTAGGGCTTGGGGTGAGAGAGCAGTTTTAAGGTGTACAAAAAGAGAGATCAGAGAATGAGCCCAGGAAGGGAAAACCTGGGAATAGGAAGAGAAATATGGTGATTTTTAAAAGCTGCAGCACTGACAGCTTCCGTGGATTTGCTGTTAAGTTGTTGTGTTTTTTCTTAATGTCCTCCTTTCTGGTATTGGATGGTTATATGCAGTTCCATATTTGCATGGTTTAGCGTGAAAAACTTGATTCAAAATCTGTAAGATGTTTTTGAATAGTAGCAGCTATTCTAAAGAAATTGCTTAGCCATATGTATTTATTTAGATGCAGAAGACAAGAATAAAACACTGAGCAGTAAACTAGATCCATACACTGATTTGTAAATACTGTCCTGCTGACATCACTGACAATACTAACAGAGAGATTGATTCCCAATTTCAGCATTAGATTTTTAATTTGTTATCTAAGCCTAGCTCCACTTAATTATCTTGCTCTATCAATAAATGTGAATGAAAATTCATGCCTGGGGACTGTTTCTTTTCCCAAGATGCTATTTTGCTAATCAAACTATGTAGAAAAGAGTAACAAATACATGTGAAAACAAAACAAGTATGCTTTTTGTGATCAAAAATGTGCAAACCTCCACAAAGTTTTTCACAGCTTAACTCTAGCTGCTTCCTTATCCAAATGTAGGTGATAGAGACATAACCTGCAGGTTTTTTCTGTTCAACCAACCATCCACATGCTTGACTTTACACAAATAATTAAACCTTATTTTATTATAAGGTAAGTTTAGGATTTTATATATATTCTCATATTGGGGCCATCACCCTTACTGTCATGGTCAAGTTAAACACTTCATAGAGATTTCAGTTAACTGATACAAAAATGGACTTTGTGTTGTTAGAAAAGCCTGCTCTGCACGTGCTCACTTACATTGCATTTTGGGACTAAAATCTGAGATTATTAGATTCATAGTACAGTAAAATGTTCACAAAAATTAATTTGGGAATAATTGAACAATCTGTAGCACTGCTTTGGATTGAAATGAAGTATTTGTCAGTGCCTAAATAGAAATATTTTCCTGGGGATTAATCTCAATTTAAAGTCTAATTACCGTGCTATACCACAGGTGTCTCCTGTCTTCATTACTCTGCCTGCATCCAGCTTTCTATCCTGGCTGCACCTCCTCTGTGAGTTTACTGTACCTGACTGAGCACAGCTCTAGCACTGCAGAACACACACCAGATGTTATTATGTACAAGACAAACTTTTAACAGTCCAGTGGAGCCAGAATAGTCCATGGTAAATTCTGCAGTGATGGTTTTTTATGCATGGGGAAAACTGGTGTTGCTTATTGATGCCAAAAGACTGGGGATCATACAGCTACTATCCTAGGTGGCTTGCCAGTCTAGAGTGTATGGCTGTGGACTGGGAAGCTGTGTTACATCTGCTGTGCCTAAAACAGGGCCAGAAGAATTCAGCACCAACCTTCACAGTTTCGTGTGTCGCTGTGCAGGCAGAGCAGAGAGGATCTGCTACCAATGAAGAGGAAAGAAACCCTTCTGCTCTGCCAGCAGGACTTCAAATCTTATAGAAAGGCATTCAACAGCTTACTCCTGCCTGAAAGAAAGCGTGGTTCTTCACTGCAGCACCCCAGCCCCTCGTGTGCTGGGGCATCTCTCCTGCTGCACACCACCATTGTCCAGGCTGAGCCCTGATCCCTCACCAGCCACAGCAGACACGTGGATACTCCAGGGCTGGGCAGAAGCTCTGGCTGTCATTGCTGAAAGCAGCCTGCTGGAACTAACCTCTCTAGGGAACAGGGCTGATGGTTGTGCTCTCAATGAATGCCCACCACTCCAGACCTTTCCTGCCATCTGATGTGATGCAAGAAGTAAAGAGGGGAATAAAAATTTTGTGCAATATTCTTTCTACCTAATCTCTTTCTGTCTCCTGATCTAGTTTCTCTCTTGTTTGCTTACCTTCATTTTCACCTTATTTTATTCCTGCTATTGTGTCCTTTGTTCTGTTCTGGTCTCTGCAATAACATGCATCCACCTTCATCCAAATGTAAGAGGTGTGTATGCTCAGTTTTAGCTGCTCACTTGACACAAGAGATTACCCTCATATCTGTGCACTGTGTAAGTTGCTATGCAAATAGCCATTAGCAGAATAGAGTCTTCGAACCTATGCTCTTAAGGATGCTTTTTCTTTTCCCATCTTTTTAAGTCTTCACTATTTTCTAGTTCCTTGCTGTAGACTTTTACTACAGCCTACAGAGAAGGAACCATGTAAATCTTCTGCTGACAGCCTCAATGCAGCACTGATGCAGGGACACCTGTGGCAAAGCCAGAAGGGATGATAAGGAGGCACAGGTGTGGCTTTACAGCCCTGCAGAAATGTTAATTTCTATTGATGATCTATAAAAAGAGGAAAAAGTAGGTCTGGCTTTTAGTGCTCGAAGAAGATACCTAGGCAAAGTATCTTCAAGTTGAAACTTTATCAACTGAGTTCTTCACCCTGAAATCTATAGGAAAAGGTCATTGAAATTGCATTTTTAAAAGGAAACACTAGACAGCCTAACTTCTTTTTACTCTGATATTCACCAGGCAGGTCTTAATTGTTATCTGCTTGACAGTGCTCTAGAAAGAAAAAGAAAAATCTTCCTTTTTCCTCTTGTAAAGAAGTATTATCTAAATGCTTCTTGGCAGCTGATGATAAGAGCACAGCCTGGAGAAAAATACATTTCTCCAATTAATTTTAGGCAAAAAGCCAGATGTTACTGCTCTTCAGTTTGCCAAACCTATGGGAGTGCTTGGATTTTTGTTATTTATTTTTTTTTTTTTACCACTACAGAGGTGGAGGGAGTCAGCATTAAGTCTTGCCATAAGCTTTTGATCAGGTGTGAGGTAAGACAGAAACAAAAGCCTCCATGTTGATGCTTCTGAAGGTAAGTCTTCTTCCATTTTAGTAAATTCCTCAAACTTTTACTGGAGCTAAGACAGAGTTTTAAGAAATGTATCTTTATATATTTATTTAAATCAGAATTTTTAAATGTTTAGGGTTTTTTGTGAACTACTCCAATTTATAGCCAGTATTATCTCTATTACAAGTTACAGTTACATTTGCACCATAAAGCTGTCTTGCAAGAAGTTTTCTGCAAGCAGAAGCATTTAGGGGTTTTTCAACTACATTGTTTATACGGCTAATCATCTTAATCATACAGCTACATCTTAAGGGTAGGAACATTTTAACTGGAAGCAAAATGTAACTTGCTTTACTTCATACTAAAATACAAAGATGTTACTGAGTTCAAGACGGGTTAATTTTTGAAACATTTCTTTCATGTATATATCTTAAAATATCCACAGGCTGATGAGGAAGGAGGAATAAGTTCATAAGAAACTTTGAGTTTTTTAATAAGAAACTGAATGAAGAAAGATAACTGACCAGACAGGGAGTGGCATGTAAACATACAAACTACAGCAAAACAGGGTGCTTTTATCATTGGCAAACTTCTAGGTGAGTGACTTGGTCTGAAAGGTAATGTCAGGAAGTCTGGCACAGCACTTGTAGCTTCAGCTTTAGGTAGGATATGTTTTAGTAACCAAACATCAAGAATATCTCTCCGTATGGTCACATGCACATGGAGTTTCCTTTCCATCTCTTACGTGAGGAACATTAAAAGGGTGTTGCTGTATATACAGCCAGATCTTCCTTTGTCCTTCAACAGAACTGCCTGTCTTATTTGGTGCAACCCAAGTTACCAAGCAGATACAACTTTAGACCTCTCTGACAAGCGAAGTACTGTCTGAGGACCAGCTAAGGATCCCAAAACAGGGACACAGCTTTAGTTAAAGTGGCAGGCTTCTTTTAAAGATTGCCATCTTCAGTGACTTGGGAACAGGCCTCGGGCTCAAGGCAGTTCTGTCGCCTGACTGCTGGACAGGTTTTGGCCAGGTACAACCTATGTCCATGCTTCCACACTTGTGAAAGAGGCACAGTCAGAGGTGTCTGAGATTGCTGGTGATGATTCATGTGTTTTCTGAGCATGCAAAGCATTACTCGCAAGTTCAGCTGAATGAATTACTGAGAATCTGCTCAGAGAATGACAGATGCTAGAATTCATTTACAATTTGAACTGTGAAACACCTTCCCAATCTTTGGAATTTTTAGAAAACAACTCTATGGTTTCCTATTAAAAAAGTAAAAAAAAATTATTTTCTTAATGATCAATGTGGCTTTTATCTTCTCTTTATCTTCTTGGTATTTTTCTCTCATCACATAACTTCTCTTTTAAAGGCTGCACGATAGACCCAGTAGGCAGTGTTAAAACTGGGAGTATATTCACTGACATGTACCTAATTTCTGAGGTTATGGTTCTCCTCAGGCCCACGTGCATGGGAAAGGCACAGGGAAATCCTGTCTGGTGATTTATTGATTTTTTTTCCTGCAGCCAACAGCAGCGAGCAGAGCAATGAAGTTGCTGTTTCAGACTAATGCTGAGAGCAAGAATCACATGTTTTCACAGCAGTATAGTTACAGTAGACATATTTTGTACTATTTCTGGCCATTTCTGTCATCTGATGGGTTGTTGTTTTTGTTGTTTGTGGGTTTTTTTAAGGTAATAATATACCCTTTCAACAGTAGTCTGGTCTGTCACAGAAATGTAGGCCTTTTCTGGGAATTCTGCCTCAGCCTTTGAAATGCAGAATATGATGTACAGGTCAAGCTGATACTCTAATTGTTTTATGACTCTTTCTGTCTCCATAAAGTGATTATTGTCTCTGTATAGGATACTATAAAATCTAATAACATCCACCCAGTGTTCTGAGGATGCTTTACACCACATAAAAATGTTCATGCAAAATAGGTACCTTAATTTACTCTACACAACACAATGCAGTGCTCTGATGAAACTATGTTCAGCAGTATTTTAGTAAAAGGGTGTGAAATAACTACCAGAAGGTAAAATCAAAGCTAAAAACTAAAGAAAAATTTACATATTTCTTACTTATTTCCTATGGGTTTCTGTGCCAGAGAGATGATTCACCTGATAAAACGCCCACCAAAATATACTAGGAGATTTTCTTTTTCTCTTTCTGTATGTGTAAAGTAAGATACACTTCTGAGCAGTAACAAAGGAAGCACAGCGTTTCTTGTTGCTCCGTAATTTGGCTTTTTGACTCATGCTTTTAAGTGCCTCCACTGATCCTTTTCTATCTTGATCAGCAACTCAACTTAAAATGCTTAATTTTTCTATACGTAAGGATTCCAATGCCAGAATCATCATGCAGAACCAAGAAATTGGATCAACTATTACATCACAGCATTTGAAAGCAGTGAAAGAACTTGCTATATGCTGAACTTTCAAGCAAAGGAAAGTGTATTTACTGAACACATTTCCTTATAGTAAAACTATTTTGCTAGTTGCTTTGCATTTCAGAAACAGTGATGTGCTCAAAGCTACACTTCTTAAATTTCACGTTGTGTGGCTTTCAGTCCCAAAGTCCCATTTTGGTAATGGGAGTAGAATTAGAAATTGGTGGGCAGTTAATGGTTCCTTCAAAATCTAAGGTAGCTCTTTATTTCCAGCCTATGGAGGGCCAATAGCAAGGCTATTTACAAGATAACTAGCGGTAACTGTCACCTCTTCTGAGAAGATTGTGTCACATAAAGGAGAGTTCTGACTTCTCTAACATCAAGAACCTGTGCAAGATTCTTCTTCACAAAAGCCTTTGTGCCTTAAGACCCAGTTTCCAAGAAATAACATTTTTAGCTTGCCTTCAACAACTTGTGGATAAAAAGCAACTGTTCTCATTTAATCTCATTCTCTATACTACTTTGGACAAATCTTAAAACATCTCCTGCTCACCCCTCCCTTCTTCTCAGGCTCAACTTCACTCCCAAATTCTCTAGCTTCTTCCCACAAATGGCACAGGGGGATGGGGAATGGGAGTTCTGCTCAGTTCATCACACATTATTTCTGCTGCTCATTCCACCTTGAGGAGGATTCCACACACGCTTCCCCAGATTTTCTGGCCTATATCTATCTTCTTATCTTGCTTGCACTTTTCCTTCCTCTGAATATCTGCATCTTTTATTGCTTCATGAGCTGACTTCATGAGATAATCCAAATGGTGTCCTTATGATAATCCTACTAACCCATTCAGGCAGGACAAACCATCTTCCTTTGGACCATGGAGTTTTCACAAAGTTATGACGTCTTTGTTTTGCCAATTCAGTATTTTAATAATAACGATGCAGTCAATGTGGGAGAGGAGAAAATAGTGAGCTACATAATCTCCTTTAAGTCTATTGTTTTAAATCTTCAGTTGGGGGAAAAAATATCATGAAGCAGGAATACTATAATGTTCCTATGGCTGCATTTGAAGGTTCCTGAAATTTTTCCTTCTGGATTATCAAAACTTCACATCTGTTGGGTAAAACTACATATTTAGAGGAACACTTAATTCTCTAACTGTAATCCAGACCGAAAATTTGACAAAGAAGCAGTAGCATCTTATGTTTTCAGACTGAATGAAACAACTGTTCTACTCACTGCCTCATTAAATCTAGCTTTTGGGATGTGCATACAGGGTTATAATGGATCTAGTTTTTCTCAAGTGTTACATATATTTCAGGAGAATTTTCACAGCAAATGACAAGATTACATATATTCTCAATTATCTGCAGATATCAGACAGATCTGGCAGTGCTACATGGATAGTATCTCTTACTGAAACGCTACATACTGCACTTTTGGGGAACACAAACACTGGCAGTGTAGCTCATGCTCGTTCAGTCCAACATGATTATTGTACCTGAAATGCATATGTAGGGGGAGTTTCCTGATATTCATCTTTGGGGGCCATGACCACTAAATTAGATTGACATTAGCTTCTGAACAAAAAAAATGCAGCTGAGAGTAAATGGCTTTGTTTCTTTCCTTTGAGTGTCCATACCAAATACACAAAATCAGCCCATTTCTGGCAAATGTTGGATGGATTTATCATGCAAGTATGATACAGGTGATCTGCATGTAGTTAGGAAGTCTGACATCCAAAAAATGTGTAATGTTTTTACTGCAAAGCATGCATTGAACAGCAGGTATTTACTAGCTGTATGAGAACAACTGCTCTGCACCCTGCACACTTACCAATTTCTTTTCTTTCCTGTGCATAGCACAGAAACTTGTTTTGTCAGCCATTTGGTCATTGCTTTGGCTGAAGGTGCAAGAGCTATGGGAATGGGGAAAGAAGAAAGAACTATATGACTTCCTTTTTTTCTGTTTCCCTTTAGAAAAATAGCAATATTCTGCTCCCAGAGTCATGCAAAGAGACAATGTGCATGTATTGCTTTAATCTGCCTACATTTAACTCGGTTTGAGTTATTTTTCCCTCTTTCACTGACCTCAAGAGGCTGAAGATTTTAACACTTCTGAACATTCCTTATAGACTTCATGAGGTCTTCATTTTTTTTTTTTTTGGTTCACAGAGTGTAGAAAAAAAAGCATCTCAGATGGGAGGAAGGCTTAAAATACTCTGTGTAGCTTCTGTCTACAAAGAGAGGAATAAGAGTCTGTTAGATGTCTGGATCCAACTACCTCTTATCCTGTAATACAATGATTCAGGGACATAGCTATGCCCCTCGAGGTCACCTTCTAAACATGAGACTTCCTCAGAGACTGAAATGAATTGGAACAAATGAGAGCTAAACTCTGAGTGTCTCCATTACTGCAATCCTGTGAAATGTAAACCACAAACCTGTCTTCTTCCTCTTCCCTACCTCTCACCCCCCCAGTGTTGCAAACCTTAGAGCTCCTTCAAATCTAAGACGATAAAAAGAATTCCCCTTACAGAACTGGAAAATGTGTTTAAAATAAATGAAGAGAGGGAAGGGATTTTACTGTAAGCTTAGGTGTCAATCAAAAATTTATTCTAATTCATCACTTGTCATCCAAAGGTGGAATTCATCCCATTTAATTTCTCAAACTCTGATATACATTTAAAATCAAAAAGTCAGTTTCTTCCCTGATTTGCACACAAATCCTACTTTAGCTAACTTGTAAAGACATGAAATACAGGACAGAACTTTATTCAATATGATTTGCTCCTTGACATGCTATATAGCCATGTTATCATGAACACTTATATTACACTACTATTCCTCACGAATAACACACATACCCTATTTACAATAAATTCTATGATAAGCCTTTTAAGCAGTGAAATTTTTCAAGGCATTTATGATTACATTTTTTTAAACAACATTCCTGCAAATGTCAGTGGTTGTTAACATCTGAATCAAGCTGTTCCTGGTTCATGTGACTGGAAATGGTGCCCAGAGCAAAAAAGCCAGACGTTCTGACTCTCATAAGTTCAGTCTGTGTGGAAATGTTACTACTGAACACAAGTAGAAGTTGCTGACTCCACATCAGAATACATTTTGGCAGGAAATAAGGTAAGATTGCATTATGACCGTTATATTATTTCTACTTTTATTAAAAGTATGTTTTAGAAATGGTCTAAGATATGAGGAAAACCACAATGAACTGCTAAACAAAGATTCTGGCTGGACACAAGGCTAACTGGCTCACAAATTGCTGGCAGTATCTAGAACTCTCCTGGGATTATATTGGAATTATCTCACAGGAAAGAAGGCTGAATTTGGGGGTTTAGCTTATAGCCACTCCAGGGAGTAGTTCTGAATGGCCTTATGTTATTAAGAGGTTTTCCACCCTCTAAGTAGAGGAATGCCATGCAGTAACCAGCTGTGCAGAGGGGTAAAGGGCATTTAGAGCAATCAGGAATGAAAGAGATCAATTGAACTCTATGCATATGTGAATAAGACTTCCTTGGTGTGTCATATGGGTGGCATCAAAGACAGAAAAGTGTGCCAGTCAGAGATGGCTGGACTAGGAACATAGGCTTGCAGTTTACCTCCAAAGCTGTTAGCTGTAGCTAAATATATTTCAGACATAACACATTGACATATGCACATACTTTCAGAGAAATTGGAAGAGTCTAAAACCAGCAAAAAATATATAATTGAATCCCTAACTGCCTATGAATTTCCCAGTCCAGAAGAGAAGCATTTTTGTTGTTGCAAAAAAAGTTGATCATACTAACAGGCTCATGTGAGTACTCTAAACTTTCTGTCATTTAGGAACAAATCTTCTTTTAAGACCAAACACTGGGTGGCCTATGGCAGGTAGTTAGGGTACATAGATTAAGATACTACTTTAATAAAAGAAAAGAACAAAGAACAGTAATCAGTTCCTTTTCCCCAACCTCCAGCTAGCTTCACTTACTACCCAATGCTGTTTGTGTGTTCCTGACTATGTGGAAGAAAAGTCTGTGGCTGCATAGCACCCTCCCTCTCCTCTGTGGTGACTTTGAGTCCCAACGCTATGAGAAGATCTCTCAAAGCAGGCAGTAACTACAGAACATGACATCTGTGGACCTTTGTAATTTTTGTCCCTTCTCTTTCTTCCTTAGCCTGCTTACAGTGTGTGCTTATGTAGGAGAGAGGAACAGGACAGAGAAGCAGCTATGCCACACCACCATAGTCACAGGTTTGCTGCTTCAGCAGCACATTTGTGTTCCTATGTAACTACAGGGCAGAGTCATCAGGCTGCCCTCACAACACTTGACTAACTTATTCATGGGACCCAGGCTACCTGCTTCAATGGATGGGTTTTATTTTTCCTTTCATCACAAAAGTTCTTTTCTTTCCTGCGTATCCTTAAGAGGGGACATGGTAGGGGTAAACTAAGAAAAACAGATAAAAGATGCTCAATTAATTTGATAAAGGAGGCTTATTTAATGTTTCCAAAATACCCTTGGTGTAGTGGCAAACAATTTGTATTCATCCTATCTATGCTGGATATGGATTTTGATTTAAACACAAATCCTCCAAGAAAAACATGAGTATGTTAAATAAATAAATAGCAGATAATGAGGTGTTACAGAAGCTCATGTTCAATCTTTTAATATCTACAACTGATCTCCTTAAGCTGCATCTTTATCATTTCTGACTGATACAAAGTTACGAGTTGTCTAGAGATATCAGGGAGGGTAATCTTATGAAAGACAAGAAGCAACACCCCTAGTGTTTAAAAATAACAAACCAAGTAGGTGGCTTACTACAGACCTGTTTTATCTGGTTTGGGATGATACATGTGGTAACAATATAAACCAAGTTTCTGTGAATATTTTTTCTAGCAGCAGAAACAGTCTGAAATATGTGCAAAAGCCACAGACTATTGAGATAACTAATACAACATTGTCCAGTTGCATCTATGTTCTTGTAGAAACTAGTTGTGCTCAAGTATGAAGCAAAATTCAGAAGCATCTTGTATTTGAGGTTTTACTACGAAATTGTTTTAAAAAAAGAAAGTGGGGTTGAATGTACTTTCATGTAGTCATTAGACATATGGTTCTATAAAAAAATAAAACAAATGAGATATGCTAGGTAAAAAAAGACATATAAATAGTGAGGACTTATTTTAGATAACTCTGAAATAGTCTTGTTATCAATTCCAGTTATTGAATTCATGCTGTCTACATAACGTCTGTAATGTGTCTCAATCTTAGTCATCAGATGAGAACACAAAAATACCCAAAAACCCCAGCAGTTTTCAAAGTTCACCGTACTGAATATAATCAGTGATTTTTTGCAGACAGTTTGCATTTACACAACCCCCTGACCTGGATCAAACCCTTTTTTTGCATTTTGCAGCACAAGAAGAGAATTCTTTGTTCTGACAAAAGTTTAACAAGTGTTGAAAATTTTCATTCTTACTGATGCTAAATTGCCTGTGATGGTGTCTTCACACTTGAACACAAAAAATCTGTTTGATGTGTTGAATGAGCTTCTCTCCAACACTTTAATCATTATGCTCTGATCTGGTGGTTTCTCTGCTTTGTGAAATAGCCCGGGCCTTTATTATTTTTTCCATTGAAACTTTATTGCTATTTTTTACTCTGTAGCAGAGCACTTTACATACAGGTTACCTTTTTAGTGGAGAATACATACAAGCTATTTTTTTAATGGAGAATTTAAAGTTATGCTCTCTGAAGCTTCTTTTAGATACCTTCATTATAAATATTTCAAGGTTCTCTTTTCTCTGTGCTTATTTTCATAATAGAGCCAGAAGAGACTGGAATGAAAAATAATCAACAAAGAATGTTAATAGCTCACAGCAGACACTATAATTAAAGGAATTTTTAAGTAACTTGACATTCTACCTCTTTGAAATATGTTATACTACATGTTAATATTTGCATAAGAAATAGTTTTCTAGGTCATGAACAAGGTATTTCTGTCTTTTTTCTGTATGCCTTCCTCAGAAATCAGCAGGTAGGATCTATTCATTTCAAGTTACACCAACTGGAGTATCAAAGGTTCTAGGACACAGCTGAAGCAGACCCTAATTGAAGGAACAAAGCACCTATGTCAAGATGCTTGTATATTTATAAATAAAGGTGACATTTGTGTGGGTTTTGCCTTAAGGTCTCTCTGAATTCCTCCATGCAGTTAGGGCTTTAGTTGGCAACAAAAGCAGCCTTATTGATAAATTATTTGGGCTGATGCCAGTTTAAGGAACTGTAACTTTGCCAAGGACTATAGAAGTTGAATTAAAAATAAATCTTTAAAAAAAAAAAAATTTATGGAAATCTTAACTTTTCAGAAAAAATTTAGATTCTGCATACTACTAAACAGATGTTTATTCAAAGCTATTTCCAATTGACTTATTCCTGACTGTATGTACAACTTTCAGAACTGTGGTTTAGTGCAAAGACATCTGACTTCCTCTCTGGGACAGAGCTTGACTTTATCATCAGAGGGAGAAACGTCAGGCTGCCAATAATGCAAAATTTCACACAGAAATGTTAGCCTGCTTAGAACCCTGTTATGGGACTTGAAGTATTTTAGATTAACAGCTGAGCTGGAGGGGATAGAAGCAGCTTATTTGTGTCTAAACAGAGATGGATATGATGCTGGACAAAATGTAATAGCATCATGAATAGTCCATAAATGGCAGTGGGATAGAAGGAAGCAGGATGAATCGTCTGCATATATTCTGTTAAACCTTTTCCTTCTTGTTTCTTAGACTGTTGCAAGATATTCATCTGACAATATGAAAATAAATGCATTTTCTAATTCTGCTCATTACTGCTTAATCTATAATCTTCCTATGCCCAAAATTTAAAAAAAAAATCTAAAACAACCAGCAAAAACTACCAAACAAACCCCCCAGACCCCCAAATCTTGTCTTCTGTTACACTTACAGAGTGCTTAATGCGCAGTGAGACTTGATTTAGGGCTTAAAGTCAATATGGACCCTGTGACAAGGGTTGCCTTCACTTTTGAATACTCATATTTGGCTACAGCCAATGATAACAGTAAGGGTTGAAAATAAAGCTTAATATATCAATGTGAATAATTATGTGCAATAGGGCAGGGAAAGTCCAACACATTGGTACCTTTGAGGCAGCAAAGAGGGTCTTTGCTCTTTCGATGGTTGAGGACTTGTGTATTTGGATCAAAATGAAAACATGAGACTCATTCCTTGACCCACAGCTGAGCCACCCAGAAACCAGAGAGTTGAAGGCAATGCTCTGTTACGATGTATTTCAGAAAATATTTCTTCAATTTTCCTTCTCAAATTCTTCTTTTACCTTCCTTCATTTCCTTCTAATACTACATTGTGATTGAGATTTTCATGTCATATTCATCCCGTGTCAGTGACACATGTGTTTTGTACTGTCCTGAGCCTTTCTGTAGCTTATTGCCCTTTGCTTTGAAACTGCTGACAGATTTAGTACTCTTTCCTTTTCCACCTTTACACATGTGTGATGCTGTACACATGAAATGACCGCTTAATTTTATTAAGCCAGGATGTGTATCCTTCCCACATCAAGAATCTTTCAAGTTCATAATTTCTGGAAGGCTACTGATATTTGTCCATCAAATGTCTCCTCACTGTACTGTGGTGCTAAAACAAAAACAGTGAAAGGCAGGGGGAAAAGAGCAAATGTAATTGAGTTAATGAGGTTATCCATGTGAGCCTACTTAGACTGTAAGCTTTCTGGGGTAGGAACAGTACTCTTGTGGTGTTTTGTTTAGCATTTGGTGCAGCTGGTCTCAACTTTGACATGTCTGTGAGTACACAATGCAGATAAAGTGATAGTGAGAACACCCTGATTTACAGCATAAGATTATTTGGAGTTGTAAGACTCAATTAAAACAAACCAACCAACCCCCTTGTCTAAGAACATACATTAACATGGATGATAGATTTGGGGAATAAAATTTCCCATTGTTTACCTCTAAGCTGTTTCCTGCAACATTGTCTGTATTGACCACTGCTAGAGGCATGATGTTGAACCAAATGTACCATCAGTCTAAATCCCATTAAAAAAAAAAAAATATATATCCTGAAATATTTCAGTATCTGTGGATACTGGAAAGAATTCTGGCACAAAGGCAAATAGAGTGTCCGATGACAATGTGAATACCCTATTTAAAAGTCATGAGTCTTCTCGTGACTTTTTTTCTCTTTCTTTAGACTACACTAAAGTATCTTATCTTACTTTAGTAAAGCAAACCCTTCCTATAATAACATGCCAGGTAAGACTAAGCTGACTCAGAAAAGACCATCAGAATTTTGTTAATTGAACATTTAATCTTTTTCCTCCAGGTGGTGGGTTTTTTTCTCAGCACTGAGTATATTATGTGAAAAATTGCAAGATAACCCTTCTTAGGGTATAGTTCATCCTTATTGTATACATATACAAAAAGATGAGCTACTATATTGACAGATGACACAAAGCCTCTTTGAGTTAAATTTAGGACTGCTGCCAAGCATTTAAATCTTGTTTACTTGAACATCTTCCTTGAACATAAGTGAAATAAGAATGATCTATCTCATGTCATTTGATGAGTGAGGCTGACCAGCCTGAAAGCTTTTAATATGATGACATTGGCAAGGGCGGGGACAGAGCACAATAAAACATTTGCTGGAAAGTTTTCTTGCCAACTGTTGCATAAATCAATGCTTTGGTATTACTTCAGGTTCCATAACTAATTTCCTAAAGCACTCTAAGCTGTGACATTTTAAACTAAAATGTTTTAGGAGAAATCAAGACCTTGAGAGGTGATGCAAGAATTGTCTGAATTGTAATTCTCCACATTGTTTGCCATTCTTTCTCATAATTGAAGCCTGTAGTAGTAAAATTTAATTGTTGCTCATTTCTTTTCTCAGTGGAAATTGTCTATAAAAAGATAGGGAGGTGAATATTTAATAATTTTCTTTCTGTTTCTGACCAGCTCTGTTTGGATTGTGACACTGAAGAAGACTGGAACCCAATTCAAGGTTCCACAAAGATGAAATAAATTTGCTGCATAAAGCTAAAAGAAATTGTGTAATAATACTGATAAAATGGAGGATTAATACAGAATGTCTTTTATATGGTCAGTCATGTCTCGACGATATTTGAAAACCTGAAAACCATGGGCATTTACGTTTAATGGTGTTAACCAAGAGCCAGCAACGGGATGAGGGTCTACGGGCACAAATTGGAGCACGGGATGTTCCATTTAACATGAGGAAAAACTTCTTTGAGAGTGACAGAACACTGGAACAGGCTGCCCAGAGAGGTGGTGGAGTCTCCTTCTTTGGAGATATTCAAAACCTGCCTGGATGTGATCCTGTACCACCTGCTGTAGGTGAACCTGCTTTAGCAGGGGTTGGACTATATGATCTCCAGAGGTCTCTTCCAACCCCTACCTTTCTGTGATTCTGTGATAGAAGGCTGCTTGTTGTTTTAAAAAGAACTGAAAGCTAATCGAATGCTTTTTTTTTTATTTGACTCAAACTCTGAAAATCCATGTGGGTGTGTGAATGTCTGCAATATAACAGGAGCTGATGCCTAAAATAAGATGGTAAAAATGATTTTTTTTATGTCTCCATATATTTTTAAAAACAAACCATATCACTGGACTCTTTAAAAAAAGAGCCACCTCAGGAAAAACTTCATCTTTTCAACTTTTCCTTCAGACTAGTAGGTATTTGTTTCAATAAAATGATAAAATTAGAGCCCTAAGTACTTAAGTAGTCTCCTACAGAAAAAGACTAGGCTCAAAAATCTGCCATTGTTTCAAGCATTTTGAGCTCTCTGCAGGCAAAAAGGTCCACTGATACAATCAAAGTCCATATTTTTCAATCCTGTCACTAAGTACTCTGGGAGTTGTCCAAGAAAACCAAAAAGACAATACGTAATTTTCTGCTTGATTTAACAGAGTATGTTCTTCTCTAAGGAATGAAAATGAGGAGGCCCAGTTTCCTACAGATATGAATTCTTTGTTCCTTTCTATATCCTCTAGTACCATAAATCTCTTCTTCTCTGATTTTCTCTATGAAATGCTTGCTTGTGGTGGGTATTCCTAAACTGTGTGAATCCTGTTTGACTGACACAGTCAGTTTTGCTTATCTTTCCCTGCCTCTACCCAGATACTGATTCTGCATGTCTGTGAATTTTGCAAGGGTTTAATGATCTTAACCTTAAAAGCTTGGTTCATGTTTCCTACTGTGTTCAAAAGCTATTATGAGGTCTGAAGAAACACTCTTATTGCATAAATTTCATTCCCTTAGAAAATAAAATTTATAACTTAGGGTCTTACTCTGATTTTTGACTGTACTGCACAGTGGTTTAAACAGCAGATCTTATCTGTGCTTATTTGATAGCCTGGTTAGCAGATATTTTACTAATAATTTTTTCATGATGCAGTCTTAACTGTGTTGTATTGAATTTGCTTAGCATATATTACCAAACAACTGCTGGCTATCTGCATTTGAAGTAAGATTTGTGTGAAATTAACTTTGTGCAAGGAAAAGTGGGAGCTGTGCCATAAGGTACTTCACTTCTCAATCTGCAGTAAGGAATAAAACGGACCTTCACACTTCCCTATTGTTCGGGTTTGGTTACAATACTAGGGTAGAATCTTGTGTTCCAAGTACAGGGGTTCCCAGCTTCAGCATCTGCAGAGGCCTGGATTTTTGAAGACTGTTTCTGTGACCCGACCCTGACCTGCAATGCATACATCTCTGGAATGCTGGCAGGGTTTTTTGTGTAGCTGTTCAGCCAACTCCTCCCATATAATCAACTATGAAAGGTTCTGTATAGCTTTTATGCTGAGAAGTATGTTTTACAATAAAGCAGCAGTAAGAATATGTAAATGTTAGAAGAAAATAATAAAATGGCTTGTTGGAATGTGTATGGTTTTTGCTATGACGAGCTGATCATATTTTTAAACAAAAACCCCTCTGTTTCACAATACATAGATGTATTATTGCATTTAGGTGAGAAATCCAGGAGGTTAAATGTTTCACAAAGATTTTTGGCTCCTAATCAGCAGGCATTCTGCAGCGTATAAGTTGGCAAACATTGCATTGCTGGAGACCCTGCTTCTTCAGATACATTAACTTTAAATGTTAGTTCTATGTGCTAGAAATTACACAGGAGAAAGTTCAGCACTATGTAGTAGGTATTGAAAATCCTAGTCATCGTTTTCTCGTACACCTAATAAAAGCTCCTAGGCAAATCAGTCCTTAGGATCATTGCTTGCTAGGTTCAATCTCCTTATAAAAAGAACCTTTCAATAGCTAAAACAGGTTTCTCATTAGCTGAATCGCCTCAGTGTAAAATAAATAGAATGCATGAGACATGATTTCATACTGCTCAGACTAGTATTGAAAGAAAAAGCAGAATCTCATATGCACTAGAAACTAAATGAGGCAAGGACAGGACCAGCTTCATCCTTAGCCACTATGGCCTCCTAATCCACACCGTGTTTTCTGAATTGGCCCTTGCCAGTCTGAAAGGGAAAATGAGTCTGCTGGAGCTTGCCAAGTCATAAAGACAATTCTCCCCATAGCTGAAAGAGATGGGAGATGTGGGGGCAGGAAACAATTTTCAACTGCTTGCAGCAAGGTTTTGGCAGTATGGGGAGTATTTAATGGTAGTTGATGCCTTTTGAAATGATAACTTTTCCAGCATGCTCAGAGTGGCAGCTGGGAGAGACTTTCCACTGTCCCGGGGTGGCAGGAACAGGGACCTGGCTCCAGCACTGGAGTGAACAAGGATGTCCTCTGCTTGCTTATGAAAATTCAAGCTTTAGTACCGTATAGATGGCTGGGAATATCTTAATCTGCCTGAGGAAACCTTTCTTCATACTATCCACATTACCACATCCCAATCAGTAATGTGACACCAGAGTACTTTAAAACAGCCCTGTTAATCTATGTGCCAACCCAAATCTGTGCACACTGAGACACTAATCAAAAAGTAAATCTCTGCAGGGTGTGTATGGCAGAGGTGAGGATCCCTTCACAGAATCACAGAATTCTAGGGGTTGGAAGGGACCTCAAAAGCTCATCCAGTCCAACCCCCCTGCCAGAGCAGGGTCACCTAGAGTCCATCACACAGGAACGCATCCAGGCGGGGTTTGAATGTCTCCAGCCAAGGAGACTCCACAACCTCTCTGGGCAGCCTGGTCCAGTGCTCTGGCACAGTGGCCTCCCCCCACCTCAACTGCTGAGTCTCCCAAGCAGGGAAAGAGGGTACAGAGCCCATATATACACATGTATGTACACCAGCTAATTACTTTGGGCTCCTGGAAGAGAGAGCCGTGAGTGCACACACAGACCCTGCCCCTCAGTCACTGTGCAGGGTGGTAGACGGGTGGGCTCATCCTGGGTGCATCTTTACTTCACCCCCACATCTTTACTTGCATAGTGGTGATGGTGCTTCTGTGCTGTTAGCCACAGCATTACTACCAGGAGGTTCGTAGTAACTCTTCTGGAGGTTACTTGGTCCCATCTAACAGAACAACCTCCTAGAATCACCTCCAGCACAATCCCTGAGGAGCCATCTTATTCCTGCACCTCCTGGTTGGCAGGTCCTCCATCTTTCTCCCCCAATTCCTACTTCCTTGTTCCCTGTACTTAGGCTTGGACCTAAAGTTCCCCCTCCTGGCCCTACTCCTGGTGAGTGCTGATTTGGGCACTTGTTTTAAGTGGTTTAAACACTTCCCTAGGATTATAGTGGTGGAGCCTAACCCTGCCCCAGCGGCTCGTCCCCCACGGGCATGGCCTGTGGCAGCAGCAGCACCAGGCCCATCAGTAGCAGGTGTGGGTGTTATTATCGTAACTCTACAGGGACTTGCTCAACGACTGCTATTGAGAGCAAAATGAAATGCTGCAGTAAATAAATCATAGTGAGAACCTATCCAACTCAAGAAAGCTGTGTCTCCTCAGAGCAGGCTCCGCTAGGTGCCCCTCTCCCCCCACAGCCAACAGGCCCAAAATGCCAGCATGTCAACGAGTCACCCAGCATTTGTGTGAGAGAAATTTGGGGTCAACATCTCAAGCATGGTCCCACCCCACCCAGGAGGATGTGCTCTGCCTTGGCTGTGCTTCAGGAGGCTGCAGGAGGCCTGCACCCAGGTGTGGGCGATTGGTGCTAGCGGCAGCCATTCCTCGGGCAGGTGGGTGGGTGCCCAGGCAGTGCTGGGGGAGCCTGCCCACCTTTCCAGAAGAAGTGGTAACTGTCTTCTTAAAAATAATCACAATCTTTTAACAGGGGCTTACTTTTCTAACAGGAATGTGTTAATGTGGAAGTTTCTGGGAGCGTGACAATGCATCTTGAGCTGTAAGTTTGGAATCTCCTCTGTGGGTTGTCATTTGCATCTCCTGAGCTTTGGAGGAGAAAGAGAGGTGAGTGGGATCTTATGTTTATACCTGTGGTCTTGCTCCTTGAATTTTTGACTGACCATTGAAAAATATTAAATGAGGTATGCAGGTAGCCTTACAGTTTACCCTCAGTTGGTTAACAATTTGTAGCAAGCTAAGAACAAGTTACAGTTACTCTTAAAAATTAAATATCCTTCCTGAACACCTAAAACTTCTTCCTTTCCCCATTTACTTTCTGTTGAAAGTCTCTTTTTTTTTGTCTTTTGTGTAGAATATTGAAAAAGTTCTTAGCTTTTAACATGTAGCTTATACTGATGCCAAAACGTTCTGGTTTCTTGCTGACTTTTAATAATCCATTTTTCTTCAGAAGCTGAAAGACTCCTGAGAATAAACTAACCCCCAAAGTATTAAAATTTGGTTTTATGTTTGGCTCATGTTAACTTTTTGTAATTTTCCCACAAATGTTGATTGAGAATTGTACCTATCACTGTCACTTTGGGGTAATTTATGTTCTGCCCTCACCCTCTACTTTAAGAATTTTCCATACCTTATGTGGAACAACCAGGGCAAATTCTTTGATGTTCACGTAAGTATGCCCATTTTGATGATACTCCTTCCCCATATAGACCAGAAAATCTAGTCAGAATCCCTGCTTGGTTAGGACATCACATTCAGAGGGACTATCTACAAAATGGTTTGCTTATTTTTCTTATAGTTCTTTTACTTTTAGGATTACAGCTCTAGATTGAAAAAACCGAATAATTTTTAGTGTAATACATTTCAACTCTGGTAATATCTATAGCTTTTTATGATTTTTTTTTTTTTTAAGAACTTATTCATCAGAATGTGTTGTATGAAAACTTCTGGGAAATAGTACAGATACATGATTTAAACTATTATAAGTTTCTAGTTTCTAATTAAAAAATGACAATCAATCTGTAACTTGATCAGTTTTGTAACCCCATATTTATAGCTTCAAACCCCATCTCTGTCAATGGCTAGGATTTGCAGCATAATTTTCCATGTAATAACTGGTGAATTTTCATTTTTTGTAATGGGAGTGTGTTGTTTGTAATGCAAATTTACAGGGAAGAAAGGAAAGGGAATGTTTCAGAACATCACACTAATTCTACATTTCCCTTACATGCTCAGTCCACAGTATCTTTATATTACTTTTACAATGTGTTAATTTCTGGCAGCAGATTTCAGTGGGAGAAGAGCTTTTAAATGGAGTTGGAAGCTACAAGTGCTCTGGTTATAATCAGTGGTTAGATCCTTGTAATTTCTAGTCTGAAAATACCAATCAAGGTAGTATGTTACCACTATGGTTCCCTCAAACTGTGTCATAAGTAAATCTTACTTAAGCATCTTCAGATGGACTGAAATTACCTGAACTTTCAAAAGCCTTTTACAAGTATGTAACAATGTCATAAAAAGTAAAATACTGCAACAAATTAGGAACTCATTAAGATAACAGAAAGCAAAAGCAAATGCTGGAATGGAGTCAAAAAGCAAAATCACTTTACATGCTCTTGCAAGATTTTCTATACTAGCTCTTGTTAGTATATTTACAAATGCTGAGTGCTAAAAAAATGAAGTGACGAATCTATTTTTTTTCATTAGGTAAGTGGATGCTAAAAAAACCCAAAACACTGAGTGCACATAGTCACCTGATCCACTTACAACACCTGATTTCTTGTAGACAGGAGGCTTCTCGTGCCTGAGCCACACTCCTCTCACAACAGGACTTGTATCAGAGCACCAAGTGACCTAGCGGCACATGGAAAAATTGTGATAGTTCAAAATAATTTACTTCCATGTATTATTGAGTCCTATTCTTTCCAAACTGAATTAACAGTAATCATTTAATAATAACTGCAGCCCAGATTTGTAATTCCTTTTCTTCTTTAACGTGTACTAAGGCAGGGGAAAGCAAGTGAAACCTCTGGTAGGAAGAGAGTGATACCAAAACTAAGAGTTATGTAAGCCAACAGGAAATATTTCCCTGGAATGATACATTGTTTTAAGAAATCTCTGATGAAAGGGAAATTGTTAATAAAGAAGCTCAGAGGCATGAGGAATACATGAAGTCTTTCACAGAAACTGAATCTAATAGACCAGGCAGTTTAGAGATGATAAATCATAAACAGAAATCTATCTAATTACTTCTTGGCTGGTCGTGAACTAAGATATCGAACTGCTGATCTGATCCAACTTAGCAATTTGGCAGTCTTATGCCCTTTTGTTCATATTCCAGTTATTTTAAAACTAAATTTTAAAGGCAGTTGTACATGTCTGGAGTTTCAGAGAGCGTGTTTATGAATATGGGTGCTTATACATTTAGAGCAAAAGTGGAGGAGAAGTAGCAAGTGGTTAAAACTATTGTAACAGCTTCCAAAATAGTTAACAAGTGGTAGTGTTTAAATCAATTATTAAATACATAGGGTGAAATAGAGGAAAAAATTACTGTATCTTTTTTCCTTTAGTAGCATTTGAATAGTGTTATTTTTCTTGTTTGTTTTGTCTTGTTTCATACCAGATGTTCTTATCAGGGAAAACAATGGTGGTATGTTTTAATATTGATGAGTTGATTCTCCTGGGAATAATAGTATATCTACCTTCTCAGAATACAAATTGTGGTGTAATTACCATAATGCATTGCATTTAAATGCAACTCTTTAAAACTGTGGAAAGAAAGTTTTGTATAGTATCTTTCTTCTATCTACTTTCAGAGAGACTCTCTTTTTAAAACTATGTATCGTGTTTTGGTGACCTTTAAAAAGTAAACATGTAAATCACCAGAGGTACTGTGTAATCTGTCAAAGTAGCATATGTTTAAACACCTTATAAACTATTAAATAATCATAATATTTACCTTACCAAGGTTATTAGTTTACTCACTTAAACAATTGCAGAACAATCGCAAAGTATATAATACCTTGCTTTAACTTTTTTTTTTTCCCCCTCCAGGAACTTGAACACTGAAGCCCTGAAATTATAAATGATTTGGTGACGAGCTGAGCTTGCAATGCAGGCAATAAAAACCGTGGAAAAAGAAGTGACTTTTATAAAGGAAGTACTTTTCACAGAATCCTTCCTAAAGAAACAAGAGTGCAGCAGAAGCCCGGAGAGCAGGCGGCTCCGTGAGCAGCAGCCATTGGAAGGAGCTGTCTGCAGCTCTCAGTGCTGTACTGAGCATGTCCCAGCGGAGCCCAGTGCAAGCAGCACATTATGCAAAAAGGCAGCTCTAGCAGATGGGAGAGAGGCACAGCAAGCATTTGCTTCGCTTGCATCACCACCGCTTGAAAACAAACCTGGATCGCTAGAGGGGATCTCGCCGGCAGGCCAAAGGAATGAAATCTGGGAGCATGGCTTGATAGCCGAAGGTGTTGCACTGCAAAAAATCATGGGGAATCAAGATGGGAAGCTAAAGAAAAATACAGGTGATGTGCATGAAGGAGGAGAGGATGCCTCTGGGCCCAAGGATACAGATGGCACAAAGAAGGTATCAGGAAGCAGAAAGGGACTGGGGAAGCATGCAAAAGGAAGTGAATCCGGTAAGAAGAAGGGTAAATCGGACTCGAGGGCCTCGGTGTTTTCAAATCTGAGGATTAGAAAAAATCTGTCGAAGGCTAAAGATGGAAATAGCAGTTCACGGGAGGATGTTTTGGAAAGCCAGGCCGTGCAGGCTGGAGACCTGGACAGTACTCATTCAATTGTAACCAAAACTCCAGATATAAGCATCTCTGCGGATGAAGGGGGTCTCTCAGACACAGATGTGGAACATTTTGAAATCAGAAATGAAACTGTCCCAGCTGCTGTGGAGACACAGGATGGACAAAGGACCAGCTCTGGCTCTGATACGGATATATACAGTTTCCATTCAGCCACAGAACAAGAGGATTTGCTCTCTGATATCCAGCAAGCTATTAGACTGCAGCAGCAGCAGCAGGGGGCAATTAACATTGGAACTGAGGACCTTGTCACCAAAACAATGGGCCGACACATTGCTAATTCGCAAGCAACCCCCTTAGATTTTGAACGGTTTCTTTCAGGAACTACCACCGACAAAGAGAAGAGCCCAGACACTGAGGGGATTTTTCCAGCGGTATCTAAAATTGCGGAAAACATTCCTGTCTCCTGTGCAGCTGAACATGAACTGAAAGAAGTGGTAAATGGCACAGACTCTCTTGGTAACAGCTTATTTGAAACACAAGAACGTAAGCTATTGATTGAAGAACAGGAGCAGCTTGCTGCTGGAGTGGATGCTGTAGCTAGTGAGCTAGAAGATGATTTAAATGGAACTGCGGTAGAAAACGGGTCTCGGATACACAGCTCCACACAACCTTTTCCAACCTCAGTAGCAGATGCCGAGACTAAAATTGCCAAGGTGCAGGCTGTTGATTTGCAGGACTCATTAACACAGGATGGTATTTCAGATGCAGGCCATGATCATGCTGCTGAGACTCAAGAAGGGAAACGTACTCTGTCAGCCAGTCAAGAGGGCCTGCAAAATGGTTTATCCACAGAAATGAAAAATGGCATTTTGTCCTCTGAGGGGACAGCAGGCAGTCCGATGGTTGGTTCCCGATGCTTTAAGCCCTATCTAATTAACCCTTGTTACATCAAAACCACGACTAGGCAACTAAGTTCTCCCAACCATTCACCATCTCCCTCCCCATCCCAAAGCCCACTTTTTACAAGGAGACAAGAGTCCTTCCCCACAAAAGAAAAAGTCTCAATCAAGAAGCAGAGGTCTGCTAGTTTGGCAGGTTTATTCAGTCGTTCTGCAGACTGGACAGAAGAGGTATGTCATCACAAATGCGAGATAACACAGAAGGTGGGCTCTGCAGGCTTCTTGGAGCACAAGGGATTTAGAGAGAAATTTCAAACAGAAAGAGTGCCTTTGACTCATTCAAGAAAGTCCTCAGGGGTGCAGGCTTCTACAGAGACATTTCCCAATGTCTTTTCAGGTGAGTGACATGTATTAAGGTGGTTTTTTTTTCAGAGAGTCTTTGAAAAGATATTTAGAATACTTCAATTCAGTCCTTTGCATGTACTATTGTCTTTATTGTGCTGACTGTTTTAAAATCGAAGGCCTGAACTTACAAACACAGTCACATTTCATTAATGAGAATAGCCTCTCTATTCAGCGTCAGCCTGGCAGTACTGCCAGTAAAGGAAGTGCATAACTCTTTGAAGTTTTTCTTTCTGCTTTTCTCCTTTGTCTAAATCCTGTAGGAAAAGGCTGGATGCCTGAAATGATTCTTGTTGAAAAATCCTAAGAGCTGCACTGTTGTAGGCAGACCAGCTCTCTGCATAAATAGATCCTTTCAGATGCAAAGCTTTCTGTAACTGGGATCCTGTTTGGGGTTTTCTTGTACTAGGTGCTGTTCTTGATGTACTGTAAGTATTTGAGAGCTGCACCTGATATTAGACTGAGGCAGTGATGGGGATTTCTTTAGCACAAAAAGGAAAAAGCCATGCAAGCACAGGGGACAACACTACAGAAAGGAACAAATTTCCCCTTCAGAAGGGGAAAAGAGGAGAAAAAAAAAGGTTAATGACTTGAAAAAGCAGCATAAAATCAAGAAGAGGAGGGAAACTGTGGGTGGTACAATTTGGTAGCTGTGACAGGCTGCTGCTTAAGCTACGTAAAGTGGCTTACTCAGGAAAGCATTCTTTTACCTTGCCTGCTAGGCAGCTTGCATCCTCTCACAAAGGCATAAGAATAGTTTACAAATGATATAGTGTGAATAGATGGTTATATTTTCCTACACTTTGAGGTTTTTTCCCCCTTTCTTTTCCCCCACCTGAAGTTTCTATATGAGGCTAATGTATTCACAAATCAAGAAGGCCTCTGCCACATAGGAGGTATATATACAGAGGAAACTCAGCAACACATGCCATTTATATTTCACTTAAGAAAACTGTGGAACTAAGACAATACAGATAATATACTCTGCAAGCACTGGTTACGAAATTAAAACAGCTGAATCTATAATCAGGTTTGTTTTAAATGGAAGTCTTCTAGATACATAAGCACAGTAACCACATATGTACTAGAGCTATTTGCAAAAAATGCAATGAGAATATTTTTGGGCTTTTATGAAAACTAAACAAAATAGTATTGTTTATGAAGGGAGCAATGACATGATTTAAAATCACATGTAGGAAAACATTTAAGCCATCAGCAAATGTTTTGCATGAAGACTATCTTGTTTTATACTGTAGATTTTAAACATCATATAACGTGATCATTTGCATTCATAGTTACTTTCTTTGTGCACATTCTCTGCTCCATACCACAGTAATCCTGGTGAATGAACCTGTCTGCATACAGAAATTAAAATCAGTGGCCTTTTTTGCACAGCAGCTAACTTCAGGAGTATGAAACACTCTGGTGAAGCATTAACACCATTTTCCAGATTCAAATCCTAAGAATACTTTCATTCTTCAGAAATCCCCAATCTCAGTCTTGAAAATCAGAATACAGGTTTTTAACACAAAAAAGCCAGCCCCCTCTGAAGGAGGCCAGTGCCCTCTGAAGTGAGCCGAGTTGTTTTTTGTTTTAAATCCCTCCCACCCATTTTCTTAGGTTTAATCTAACCCATCCCTATCTAAAGTTTTACAATTTGAGGTGATCGCTACTTTCAGATTTATAGTGTATATAGTCCTTTTATTTTGCTATCAATATTTAACAGCTTATAAACAACTCGGAGAGCAAAGCTTTAAACTGCATCAGCAGTAATTAGACTTTCTTCTTTACGGTGGTGCTATGATGGAAATAAATTTTATGTGGCAAACTTCAAGAACCTGGAATTACTTTTTAGAGACCTGTTTTCCAGGAAACAGACTTCCTCACACTTTCTCACAAGGTTTTTATTTACTTTATTAATATAAGTTTTGTTTTGTTGTGTTTTCCCACACTTTAGACTGCTACTGTGAAGGGACTACGTCCAATGCAACAGTAGTTCTGTCTCTTATGGAAATTATGGTGACCCTCATTTGCATGTACATACCAGCTGGCTTTGCAGGCAGAGGACAATTATACCCTTCAGTTAATACAGAAAAGCTTGAAATGAGGGAACTGGAAGTGCCATGATAACACCTCATGTCTTTTTGTTTGTTCTTCTTTTAAAAAATACATTTACAAGCTGAATATTATCAAGCATATAAAAATAACTAGTATACATGAAGAAGGGAAATTAAACTTAACATTAGTATTTCCTCAGATTGGCTGTTACTGCTGTAAGAGAAAAAAAGCCTCTTTATTTAAACCAGTCTGCACAGCAACAATTACAGAAATAATTTCTTTGTGGTTTTCATGCTGCTTTTGAAAAATGTTGTATTTTAATTGCATGCATCACATGCATCCATCTGGGGATTGCCACCAGGCTTTTAGAAATAACATTCTTTATAGTGGCTCATTTCTATCTTTGAAAACAAATCAGCTTCTTGCTTAGAGCATTAAATCCCATCTTGCTATGCAGTGACTGCAGTGTTGATCTGCATTTCCAACTAGAATCAAGTAAAATATTCCACAACTCTTTAGTCATCGATTTTAATGACAGCAGGTTCTAAGCAGATGACTGGCCTACTTTTGCACTATGTTGTGGTTTGACTGTGTGCCATTTGGTTTTCACAATGATCTGTATGAACTCTTCTAAGGCTGTTTTAATGTGAAATATAGACTGAAGCCAACAACTGGAATGGTAGAGACTTTGCATATTTTAATTTTGTTTTATATAAGAAAATACAGCGTTTCAAATTTGATGCATTGGCAAAGAAAGTGGTGTGGAGAAATGTATGGGCATTTTGTAATTCAGGCATTGGATCTATATCTCTTATGATGAGGACAGCTGTATTTGAAATTAAAGTGACAGTAATTACAAGTTCTAGATTACCTGATGCACAGTGGAGCTATGGCTTTTATGTTGTGGTCCCAGGGGGACCAAGAGCTGAACCTGAATGAACAGGGTTCAGTGTGTGGCAATGAATGATTTGCACTAACATTAAGAGAGTATCTTGCTGGGAAAATGAGATTGATGTTTCCAAACATTAACATAACTGAAATGAAAGAGCTAATATATTGATTTAATAAAAAGGACTTTATTCTAGCACTAGTCTGAGGTACAGTGATTGCAGAGGAGCTGGTGAGGGTGTCTGTTACATAAACTGGATGCAAGTCCCATCAACTACCCCAGATGATGGCAACTAAGCTCAACCCAGACAAACCCATATTCTTTCTAATCTCTGTTGGCTGGCTTTAACACACTTTCTGCATAAATCTCTTTCAAATAGATAATTTATCTTTAAATTTCTCTTCAGAGATTTGTATTTGTCCCGTTCTAGCTATAAACAGGAGACAAACAATCAAAAAGTCATTGTTACTATAAAACAAAACTTGAAGTCAGTCCTGTGCTTGTGTGCTCACGGCCACTTTCTGATTTCCATACAGTGCTGCCCTGCTTCTCGCAAAGGTCACTTTATCTCACTGTGTTAATGTCATCTTCACCCACTTGCAGTCCCAGTGCAGTGTCTGTAGGCATTTATAAACATCTTAGTACAGATAAGTATGTGAAAACTTGAAAAAACAGGATGTAAGTTTAATTTTGAGATATAAAGTAGATTTTTTTTTAGATACGTTTTCCAAGTTGTTGTTTTGGGGTGTTTGTTTCTTTTTTCCATTCTGATTCATGTGATGAGGCAAACAATATGGATTTGTATCTATTGGTATCCTGAGGACACTCCCACACATCTGTTATTTAAGACTACTTGTGGTTTACTGTTTCACTGATAACGTTTATTAGCAGTAATACAAATGTTTCTTTTATCAGATGGCAGGGCAGTGCAGCCTCCTCTAACTAAGGGAGCTGCCCAACAGCAATCCTTCATGTGATGTGGGGTCACACATTACAGAATGTTGCTAGAAGGGAAAGAGCCTCTTCCTTTTTCTTAGTAAACCTGAACCTGGTGGGGGGTACTGTACTCCAACTACAGTAAAATGTGTTTGAAACTGAACTGCAATATGTTATTAGAAGACTGCTGGGTGCTGATAAGTTGCTTTAATGCTACTGTGCCAGCACTGGAATACGGGAATCAGAGCAACGTGAGTAATGACACTGGAATGCAGTGTTGCCACAGGGTTGTTTTGATAGGGTCTCATGATTAATGTTTTAATCTTTATCTAGAACTTCATTGGGAGTAGAAGGTTTTGGTCATGGGGTTGAATGGCTGCACCTCTCGGGCAACTTCTGTGCAGCAACCCTTTTCTGTGTTCTGCCTGGCAGCCTGACTCACATTTGGAATAGAAATGTGTTCTCTTCGTTGCCTGATGGTCTCTTTGGGATTGCAAAGGGGGAAATGAAAAGGGACAGTTTATAGCTTGAGGCCTGTGCAACTCTGCTTGAATCTGAGGCATAGTACGAGTAGAATACTCATCACACATGGGCTCTGGCTAGAACTGGTCATTAAATGACATTGCGTGCTTCAGCCATTTCATTTCTGTGAAAAGAGAAGTGGATTATTCCAGTGGGAATAGTTATGTGGAATTTAAGTTTGAATATATTTATTTGATCTAATTGTGTTTTTATTTAAAAAAAAGTTATAAACTATTTAATATCTTGGGGGAGTCATTTGTTGATTTTTTGGGGGTTGATTTTTTTAAAAAAAACAACCCTGTGTGTAAGCCTCTTCTTTGCAGAAAAAGCTTGATTCCTTGAAATAGGCCTCATGTTTTTCTCCATGCTGTGGTGTCTAGAGAAAAATAATCTTGGAATCGAAAATAAACTCTAGGAATATTTCAAGCTGCCTGTATATGAGGGATCAAGTTCTAATGTGAATAACAGTGATCAAAAATGCAAAAATACTAATTAACCAAGGTATTTTTGTTTTGCTGTAATTTAACCAAGCTCAGAGTACGGACAAGTGTATTACTTATAACCTACTCCTGCCAAAATTTGAACTTACATAAGGAATAGTTGTGATGAAGCACGCATGTGTTGGTGTTTCTGTGACTGTGGCTTTGATTATTTTTAGATACAGTTAAAAACATCATTCTGTAGCAACTCGGTGGAATATAACAGTTTCTGGAAATGTACTTTTATGTGTACAATTTATCTTTTTTTGTGATGAGATGAGTTGATACAAGGGAAAGAGGACAGAAGCACTGAGAAGGCTATGGAAGGATCTGAGAACTTTACATTATGTCACCTCATTCCTGCTTCTTCACAGGGTAATACAAGGCCAGTTGCATTTTATTAAGTGCTTTAGAAAAGGCAGCAAAGTGGATTCAGGAGCTATGTCACATTACCATTTCTTTTAAGCAGCAGCAACTTCCTGCATTCCTATATTGGAGTTCTTGTAAAGGAAGTTACAGACAATGAGACGGTCTGTGTTATCTTAAGTACAAAATTACTATTCCTCATTTATTTCTACATTGTTGCTTTCCAGAAAAAGTTTCTTTCACATTGATGGAAATATCTAGGCTTTCTGACCATGAATAGGAAGTGGGTTATGTTTTCTGATGTAAAACTTTGCTTTATTCTCAGATAAATACAGAACAGTACTTCTTTCATCCGTAGATGTGTAGATGATAGAACCCATTAAGTTAGCAGTTTTGCAAAGGAAGAAGCATAGCTATGACATTGCATGCATGTGTAAATATTACAGCTGTAAAAGTAAATCCTAATATACATAAAATTAAATAGAAACACATAAATGCTTGAGAATTTACTATTTTTTGTGCCTTGACATATGCAGCTAAATAGTGCATGTGTCACAAATGAGCCTAGTCACGAATGAGATTTAGCATGGAGACATTCTTATTTTTCAGTGAAAGTATGAATTGTTTGGTTTTGTAAACTGTGTGAAGTTTATTGAGAGAGCCAGAGCTCTGAACCTGACATGAATTTGAATCACGAGGAACCATACATAACTTCAGTGTAGATCTAATTACAGGAGGCAGCTTTGATTCTAGAGTTTATTTGATGCTGAGATCTGGCTCAGTTGTCCCTTGAAGACACATAATATGTAGTATGTGTCAATGAAAAAATCTCGTATCCTTTCCTCTTCCTTGATAAGGAAAAAATCACTGTACAAAAGAAGTCAATGGTGCAGTAACGTTATAATTAACTGTGTTAACATCTGCTAGCAGTCATGGAAGAAAAGGTGGTTTTCATAAAAAGAAAAACTAAGGAAAAACCATTGCCTTCATAATAGAGGGTGTGTATCTAAACACTATTTTGTCATGCAAAGAGTCGAGACAATACAGTATGCTGAGAAATAGTTGAGGGAAATATTTGATTGCATCAATAAAGGACCATGAAGGTCCAGATACAGCAAGGGAGACATAGGTTTTAATTAGAAGAAGTCCAGAAGAGCATGTCTGCACAAATATATAGGTGCGCATTTATATATTTTTCTTTTTCATAGAATGTAGTTCTAATTTTCTGCTTTCCCCCTTTTTTCATCTTGCCTATTTTTGTTTATGGATATAAAGCAGAAAAGCTTTTGTACATTGTGATAAACATTGAAAGTCAGCAGTTATTAAAGTTGGAGAAGATTGTCAGACCTTGGATGCACAGATCACAGAGAGGAAAGAAAGCTAACGCAAACAAAGAGTAGTTGAAAGTAATTTGTTATTTGTGGCCCACTTCAGAGGCTTGCTAGTTCAGTTCAGTTGCGTTTTGTGACCTGTGGCTGCTTGAGCAAATATTTGGATTTACTTCTAAGATAGAGATGGGCCAGGCCACATTCAATGTCAAATAAAATGTAGAAACATCGGGTATAAAGGCGTATTGCAAAACTGGGTGGTAAAGAACAGCCCGTATCCATTTGGACTGACAAAAGATTCTGTCAGAAATAGCTACCCAAAAAAGCATCAGAGGAGCTTCTTACTTTAAAGAGCTAGACAGAAAGAATTGTGGCTTTCCAGTAGTCTGTCAGAACCTGGCACAGAATACCATCTTCATGTCACAAATCACCACAGAAACTAAAAGGGCAGAATTAAATACTTGCTGAGAGGAATCTAAGCGCCTGTAAAACACAATATGAAAGTTGCCAGAGATGCATATGGTGCCTAAAGGATTCGGTAGACAGACACCTATAGACTCTCTTTTAGCATAACCTGTTATGATTAGGAAAGCTTTAGTGATACGCTTCAGTAATCTGCAATAATACTGCATTAGAACCTGAAGAGAAATCAAGGTGAAAGGAGACATGCCATGTGATGTAGTGGGAGAGTGCATCTTGTTTATGTTTTTAGAAAGTTATTTTGTACTGTATACCACTGCTGTACCAGAGTTGGGGAACTGCTGGTGTTTAAAAACTGCAGCTTTTGAAACATATTTAGTGACATATAAGATACATATTCTTACCTTTCACTATATATATTTTATATATAATATATAAATATTATTTAAATACATAGTGAAGCGTAGGGATAAAAACATAGTTTAATACCTTGTTCAGCTTATACTGATACAAGTATGTCACATCTCAAAAAATTCAGTGTGGGTGGAAAGGTGTAAAAATTTCAGTTACTGTGGAAGCAAAATTTCAAGGAGCTTAATGCTCGAGTTAGAGACAGAATGCTTAAAAGACTTGTTAATCTGCAAAAATTCTGAAGGCACTGTCACAGGCCACCACAAATATTTTAATACATTTTGAAGCTCTGGTGATAGCAAAGTTATAATATTTGCTTTTTAGAATAAATGTTATATTGTTGTTTTTGCAAATGATCCTGGCAATTTTAGTCTTCTTTTTTTGACTGAAGTAGGAAGCAAGGTTTTGGAGTGAATCTTGAAGGAGGAATTTGTAAGATATAATTAATTATTTGGTATATGATACAAGGGTAAATAAAAATAGAACAAAATGCAGCATGATTTTAGCAAACATCAAGACTACACTGATTGGTTTTTATGTACAGCTGATTTCTAGACAAAGCAAGAGTGGTAGGAAGGAATTCGTCTGGGTTTCCACAAAAAATGACAGCACTGCAAATCACTTATGTGAAGAAGAAAGTTACTGGGGGTTTTGATAAGGGATAACATCATGTTACTTAGTTTTGGTCCCCAGTATAAAGAAAAGATGCGGACAGGCTGGAGAGGGTCCAGAGAAGGGCTACAAAGATGATCAAAGGACTGGGAAGCCTGCCACATGATGAAAGGCTGGGAGAACTGGGTTGGTTCAGCATTGAGAAAAGAAGGCTTAGGAGAGACCTCATCACCATGTTCCAGTATTTAAAGGACAGCTACAAAGATGGAGACTCTGTTTTTACCAGGAGTCACATGGAAAAGATGAGGGGTGATGACTAAAAGTTACTCCTGAGGAGATTCCAATGGGACACGAGGAAAATTTTTTACAACGAGAACAATTGGCCACCAGAATAAACTCCCCATTATTCCCCGTTATTGGGGACTTCTAAGATTCAGCTGCACAGGGTGCTGGGCCATCTTGTCTAGATTAGGCTTTTGCCAAGAAACATTGGACCAGATGATCCTCGAGGTCTCTTCCAACCTGGGATTCTATGATTGATTCTATAGGAACAACAAAGAGGAACAACTTCATTCTGATCTACTTCTACCTAGGATTGTGATAGGCTCGGTCAGGCTGTGGAAGTTTATTGCATAATTAATACAAAAGTAGAGCTGGGTCCTGACATTTAGCCTGACAGTAGTGTTTGCAGGACTCAACCTTTCCATCACCAAGTGACATTTTCAGTAAACTTCTGTCTTTCTGTATTATAATACAAATTTCAAAATTAGAAACTGGATTGGCATCATGAGTTCATCAGAACCAAGGTTTGCATTAATCAGTTTTTACCTGACTGCTTGAGCTTTTTTGCAGTGCAACATGCACAAGTATGGCTAAGTAATCTTTTAAAAGTTCATTGGGGGTATGAAGAAATTGATGTTGTTGTTGTGTCTGATAGTTAGAGCAAGTGGAGCAAGCTGTTTTAAAATACAGCTGCTTGGTTCAACCATGGGACACTATTGATAAACAGTAAGATTTATTTATTTATTAAATGTTTGTAACATCCTTTCTGTGTTGGTGTACTTAAATCTGGGGTCCTTCCTTGTCATCTTTATTTTTAGGGAATCCCATTTTCAAATTTTTGCCATCATGGCATTCCTGGAAGAATTTCAGTGACGTTGGTATGAGGTGTCACTTTTGCCCCACCTGCACTGTGGTGGTCCCAGGGGCAGCAGCAAGATTCTCTTGCCAGTGGAACCTTGTGCCCTTGTTCCCAAAAGGAGCACACACATGTGTGTTCCCTGGCTTTTTGGGAGATGTTTCGAACACCTGAAGCTGTTAGCATTATGTGATTCTCTTTCTCTGACTGCATAGTGGGCTGCTTGTTTTAGCTGAGTGAGTTGAAATCTCAATGGTATTCAAGCTCCCTTGCACAATCCAGAATCTGTTTAAATGATTAGTGGTATTTGTGAGGCTAAAATAAGGGGGGAAAAAATTACTTGCTGGAATTGCACAGGGGTTGACATATTGTGGTTCTAACTTAAACCTAATCAAGAGTTTTCATGGAAATATTTTAATAGTGAAAGAGGGGATGGGACTAAAAGATGGGACAGTGTAAAGAGAGGGAGACTGAGATGCCAAGGCATTCAGACAGTTTGGCACAAAGTAAGGCATGTTGTTTACTGCAATAATCAGATACAGGGCTGACAGATATGAAATTAATAATTGATAGCTTTATTCTAGTTGTGTGAAGAGAATATGAACATGTGTGTACAAGCAGTGAATTATTATTAGCTATTACACTGATAATTTAAACAAAAAGAAATATCTTCATGACAGAAGTATAGAAATTTGTACCACAAGCCTAGAACTTGACAAGTTTTGTCATTTTTAAGGTTTATGTTGCCTGGAAATCAGACTTAGGGCATATTTTATTTTGTGTTTATTCACAGTGGAAGGATCCAATTTATTTCTTTTTTTCTTTTTGTTGTGAAACCATGTTGTGTGTGCAGGCCTGTTGCTTGATGGGTTTTGCATGTTTTATGTAACTAGACTGTGAGAAAACTGTCATGTGGTTTTAGGAAAGTATCTCAATGAAAATTCACACCCCTTTAAAAAAAAAAAAAAAAGGAAAAGAGAGAAACAGCCAAAACAACGTCACTGGATGAGAGATCTGGAACAGTTTCCCAGTCTAAATCAGTAGAGGATTAGAAACTCCACAGTGAAAAAGAACAATAAATGAAGTCTGTAATCCTGGAATATCGAGCGTAATCTCCCAAATCAGTAGTCAGGCAAGCAAGAGACTAAATTAATTTTTATTTTTTTTTAGTGCATACGTATATTTAATATGCATGTATGCAGGACTCAGAGTTGTTATTTGAAGAGAAGAAGAGATGGTTAGAGTAACTGTTTCCAGTTCTCAAAGTTCCACATGCACCTTTGAAAACCTCTTCTTTCTCAGCAGGCACATGTTGCCTATTGGTTTTAGGCTGACTATTCCAAGTTAGCTGAAAAACTTTAAATTTGAAAATATTACGAAAAAAATATTAAATGTAATATTTTTTATTCTTGAAATATTAATTTTATATATTAAATAGTAGTCACTCAGTGCCTTGTATGTTGGAAACCTAGGAAAGTACATTAAACAGTAGAAAGATGAAAAATGTGTGATTGATTTGCCCCTAGGAAATGGTTCAGCAAGCTTTTGCTGTGCAGTTTGGGGGAACACAGTGAATGAATACACTTGTACTGAGAACTGTTTAAGAAGCAATAAGTAGTCACAATTACTAGCTCTTCTGCAAGTAAGCATATTTGAAAGTCTTCGCAGTATTTTTTTCTCTTTTGTCCTATTCCGACATTCTGGGGAATGTTTGGTACTTCACAGTTCAGATGCTTTGCCAGAAGATTTAGGCCTGATTTAGTTATGACCTGTATGTGTGTGTGTACATATATGTGTGTGTATATATATATGTGTGTGTGTGTAGAAAAAGAGACGAGAAAAAAAAATTGAAGGAAGGAATGTTTTAGGATATATGTGGCAGCAGAGATCTGAATTATATTTCCTAGCTCTTGAATGCCATAGAAATTAGCTTTTCTTTTCTTTCATTTTCTGCTCTCTATTTTTTAAAATTTATATAACTATGCTCACAATTGTTATCCTTTATGAATTGAAAAACCGTAATAAGACTACAATTGCCTCTTTATATTTTGTAAGACTAATAGAAAACATATTCTAAATGGAAATACATTGTTTTGTCCATCTCTTCTTCCTTTTCCTTTTTTTTTTCTTGTCCTAACTCCCAAAAATAAAGCATTGCCTATAGTACTTTTGGCTTCAAAGCTTATGAAATCTATTTGCCGTGTGAGCATTTATGATCTCACTGTAGTGGGGGGAGGAAAAAAAAAAGAAAAAGACTAAAGTGGGGAAAAGAGGGCAAGCCGATTTCGGTTTTTGAAGATGTAAGCAGTACGTGCATGAGTCACTGTTAATCCTTGAAGTGACTCTGAGTAGGGTGTTCAGGACTAGTATCACACTGAAACCCTTCACTCTGCATCGAGGAAAATTAAAACTGAAAGCTTGTCTCCAGTCCACATAGGTTAAGTTGCTGATGCAGCTTCTGTGATAATGGTGAAAGTGTGGTGTAGTGATGTGGCTTTTAGAAAAGAGAATTGTGGAAGATGGGCAGAAGGGGGAGCTTTTGAAGTATAACTCATCTGGATTCTTAGTCTTGAGTTGTGCTCACTGGCAGCTGTGCCCCTGGGCTTTGCAAACGCTGCGTTAGGAGGATAGGAGACACATCTTTAAAGATATATGTGAGGTTATGGCAGCACAATCCTCAGGGAAACGTTACTGCAAGCTCTACTGTAGTGCAGGGCTTCAGTGCATGCACATGTGGATATTATATCTGTGACTACCATAGTTTTCTCCTGTTTCTCTCTTCCATTTGTCACTCTCCCTCACCTCAATACTTCAACAAATACAAAGTGAACCACAATTTATGGTGTTGCTAGATCTTAAGGATGTTATTGCTTACCTTGTTGCTCTTTGAAAGGTTGGTCTTCTAAGCATAATGAACAGGAAAAAGCTACAGAGTGAATTCATTGAGTTGGGGTTTGCCTGTATTTCTCTGTGGGCAGTACTGAACGTGCACAAGGATGTTGAAGGGCCTGGAAGGGATGACTTATGAACAGGTCATTTGGGTTATTTGGCCTGGAGAAGAGGAGGCTGAGTGGCGACCTCATTGCAGTCTATGGCTTTCTATTGAGGGGAAGAGAAGGGACAAGTACCAATCTCTCCACACTTGTGACCAATGACAGGACTTGGGGTAACAGCAGGAAGCTGAATCAGGAGAAACTTAGGCTAGATATCAGGAAAAGTTTTTTTACCCAGAGGATGATAGGGCACTGGAACAGGCTCCCCAGGGCAGTGGTCACAGCACCAAGCCTGCCTGAGTTAAAGAAGTATTTGGATGATGCTTTCCAGCACATGGTGTGACTCTTGGGGTGTCCTGCACAGGGTCAGGAGTTGGACTCGATGATCCTGGAGGGTCCCTTCCAACTCTGCATGTTCTATGATGATTCTATGATTCTATACTTTCAACATTCAGAAAGTCCATAGGCAATAAAGAGTAAGGCAAACCTGCATTTCAGAACATTGTAGATCCTTATTTTTAGTCTTTGCTTGAGAAGAAAAAAGGTTGCCCTGGAATACAAGGTAACTAGTAGAAAGACCAGATATGCTCCCTTCTAAAATAGGGAACTGCTCCCATCAAAAGTATCTCATAGTCCAGGTCATGACAGACAAGGTGATTCAGATTACTGGTACTGACAGACCAGGTCTGTAGCAGTTGCTGCATCTTTCCAGGCCAAGGGGGAATCTGTGGCTGTGTCAGGCCAGTACTGAGTGGGATTATTATATCAAATTACTATATTAATATTGTATCCTATATAATAATAATATATTTTACAATACTTCATTACTATTTGAAAGAATGTTTGTAGAATGACTTTTGGTGATATAGGCTTACTTTCTCCCTCCACCTTGCATTTCAGTAAATATGGTTACAGTACATCTAAAGTTGAAAATGTTCATTCAGGAATACAATTACCTGCATTTTTCAAAAATTGAGACAGTATGAATGGAAACCATGCTGGGACTTGTGTATTTCAATTCTGCAGCGAATAGCTTACGTGTTCTACTATTGTTACCAGAGGTTTCTTTGATGAACAATGTTACTCAAGTCATGGTCATAGTGATAGGATGAAGATGTATAATGTCATACAGGAGATCATAAGATCATAGTGCTTCACCTTAATGACAATTGGAGGAGGTCACAGATAGGTTCATTAAGGTTGGGAGAGACCTTCAAGATCATCCAGTTCAACTGTCTACATACATCACCACTAAACCATATCACACAGCACCAAAAACATCCAAATGCTTCTTGAACACCTTCTGGGATGATGTGGAGGTGGAGAACATGGAATTAGGAAGGTGAACCAGAAGACTTATGGTAGCAAAAGTATCACAAAATATCCATAGAAGGACAAAGTACTTGCTACTTCCAAACTTAATTTCATGTGCCCATTCTTTTAGTTAATTAATTGTGTAATTCTTTGTAAGAAAAGAAAAAAGTCTTTTTACCCCTTACTGGAATTTAATAATTCTCAGCTCCTAGAAAATAACTTATGAGTATATAGTTGTTTTATTTGCTGGAGGGTTTTGGTAACATCCCCAGAATACTGGTTTGATCTAAGGCTGCAACTTAACTGCAGTTCTTCTCTGATTCAAAACTTGATACACCTCCAATCTCCAACCAAAGTAATACTCAGGGTAAGGGTAAGAATAGGCTCCAGGAACTTCATGACCAGGGATTTCTGGGAAGAAAAGTAGTTTAAAATATAAAAAGGTGCAGTAAACCTTTAACCTTCTAAGAAAAAGGTAAAAATGTTAAAAAAAAAAAGGAGCCAAGAGATCTTTGTTCTTTACTGTTTTCATGGCATGTAAAGGCAACCAAGAGAAATTGCTTTACTGTTGGATTTAGATGCCTGTAACAGAAATCAGCTGATCATTTAATAATTATGAAATCATTAATCATTTAATTATTCCAGGTTACTTACAACCATCTTCACCTATTGAGAACACATTCAGTTATTAACTCATGTAAGTTATGAATATGAAGTGATTAATTATGTCTGAGGAAAAAGGCTGTTCTTGCTGCATTTTATTTATAAACCAAAGATGAAAAATTGTAGCTCAAATCTTGCAGTTGAAGTTGACTGGAGTTTAGCCTATGCATTAAATAAGGCTGTGATTTTGATTTTGCTCTTTAAGGAATAGACTCAGGGATTAAATATTGTACAGTCAGTTTCACACATATAGACATAAATTCATTTTAATTTGAATAAATTCCAAGCATGCATAGTACAGATAGAGGGGTGCTGGCAAACTGTTTCTAGTTCCAAACAAAAGTAGTTTAAAGTCTGTGGACTCCAGTGTTAAAGAGGTATTTTGCTATACCTAAACAAAAATATAACCTTCATCTTGCTCTGAATCAAAATCATAAATGTGATTCCTGATGAGAGGAATGAGCATCTCTTGCTTTGACATCAGTGCAGGTGAAGGTAGGATCGGAGGGAAGTGAGGCAGGGTTGTATTTGGCACCAGCCTTCCTGGGCCACAGAGGAATTTGGAACTGGAATGCTTCTGTTGTAGTGACAACTGGCTTTTGCCTGGAAGTAGGTGAAAGAGAAAGGTTCGATGATCTTAGCAATAGAGGAACTACTTCACAGTAAGCAGTGGCTTTCAAATATTGTTCTCCCATGTAAAATAGCTTTAGCTTTGTCTGAAACTACAGTGTCACAGCAACTCTATGCTGGGTGGTTCTGACACTTGTACCAGCCAATGAATTTGATGATAACCCCTAGCTGGTTAGGTAGAAAACTTCAGTGACTTAACAGTCTGTTCTAAATATATTGCTCAGCAAGTGCTTTAAAAGTATAACCCATTTATTGTTGATACAGAGATATTTGGTTTTTAACAGAGCTTCACAGTGATTCTATTTCTCTATGCATTGAAAATTGATTTATTTTATTTTTTTTTCAATTTACATTTAGTAAAATCTGTTAACTGTGCTGGCAAAATGTATTTCTGTAATTCAAATTTCTGGTCTCCATAGCAATTGTAAGGAAGACACAAGCTGTGTTAGAGCACAGCTTTATCCGAACATTACATTACAAACTTTATTTTTTTGACTCAACACATGTTTGAGACAAAGGACGGCTTACTTGTACGAAAGTTAATTTGAATTAAATAATTGATTGATTCAGGTTAAAAAATACTAGATAATATCATTAAATAATTTTACTATCTTATTTATTTCAAGACTGATAATACACTGGAGAGAACACTTCAGGCTCAGATGGGTAAAATGCATTAATAATGCAAACTACAGTAAGAGGTACTAAGTATATTAGTGACTTTTTTTACATATATACTTATTCTATATTGTCTGAATGCTAGAGTAGGTTTAGAAAATAGTTAATTATCACTAAGAAATGATAAGTAATAACCACTATACAAATTCAACTGCAACTGAATAGCAACTAAGATTCTGAACAAAGTATTTGATCTTGATCAAGGCTGTTAAAAACTGCTACAAAAATTAGCTAATGAATGGGTGGATTAAAGGGGGGGAAAAAGGCTTTGTTTCTTGTTTTGTCATTTAAGGGTATTATTCCTGTTAATTAGGCTAAAGCAAAAGTGTAGGGCGGGAATTGGAAGGAGGGGGTTATTCTGTTTCTGAATGTCCAAGAGAAGACTTTCTAAACATGTCAAGATTATTTAAATGTTGAAACGTTTAAAAAAAAAGTCTGACATTCAGAAGTCATGGATAATATTTGACTATTAATATAGCATGAAGAAATGTGTCGTTTTCTCGTATAGGTCTATTTTGTGTGCTTGTGTGCTGAATGCTCTTCCTCTGGTGTATTGTCTTATTTTTTCTTCTGTGCATTTTACATAAACATAAAGCATTGAGTTCTCTGTTCTTCCTCATCACTTGCAGCTCTCTCACTTAGCTAGACAACTTACCATAGTATCACCTTATATCACTGAGTAAAGTTCAACAACATGGAAATTTGGTGTGCTTGCCTGAGAAATGTTAGCAGAAATGCAATCTATTGGTGCTCTGGTGTCAGTGTGTTGCCAGTCTTTTACTCATTTTATTTTTCTAAAACTGACTCATATATCTTAAACTCAGCATTTATAGCCAGGAGAATCCATCTATTGCAGTAAGGGAGTAGGTTGTTTTTTTTTTAAGTGGTCTTTTACAGCACCACTAAACATTGGTAACTACAATCCCGAAGAATGATTATTGAAACAAATCAGAAAAAACCTCTGTAGGCAGATAGCTCCCTATTTGCTCTTTGTTTCCATGGTTTCGTACTGCTGCCTTTCTTCATGTAGGGGATTGCTGCACATTGCTGTAACTGTGGGTAAATTGTTGTTAAAAATCACAGTCAGTAAGGAAGGCCACCTTGAATTAATTAGTGACTTTGAAGATTCAATAACCGAGCTGTATCTTTAGCTAAATACAAGGATATGTTGAATTAGCCATTATGTTATCATCTCCTTATAGGTGGTGAAACCAAGGAACAGAGGCAAACTAATCAGCAAACGTAATAAAGCTTGTGTATCTTACAAGTTTATCCCCTGGTTTATCCCTTTGAATGTATTGTACTGCATCTAATAAACTTGGACTAATAATTCAGAATTAGCAGATCTTTAGATCTGGTGAGGAAAATCTTAGAAATTACTTCTAACATTTTACCATAGTGTTTATTTTAGGCTGTATTGTCATATGAAGTTAAGATAACACAAACTTTGGGCTAAATGTCACACTATCCTTTTTAAATCACATCCAGATGTGGTTTTGGTTTTTTTATATATATTTAGTGTATTCAAAAAGCCTGGGAAACTACATTTTTAATAAAATGAACATTCAAAGAGGAATCTTGTATTTGTATGTAAAAAAAAATATTTTTATTATTATTGTTGTTGTTATTAACATTTTAATGTCATTTAAAGTAGTAATAGTAATTTCTTAATGTAGTATATTTTTTCTGGAAAATATCTTTGGCTTTCAGTGAGTGGGCGGAAAAATCAGATTATAGAAACTGATTTAGGTAGAAATTTTATTCACAGATAGTCCATACTAAAATATGAAGTTAACTTTATTACTCTGCCTTTTCTCTTCCAGTAGATCTATTTTATATCTTTATTTATCATCTGTAAATCTGAATTCTGGCATATTTTGACATTTTAGAGCTTGATGAAACAATGTAATATTCTTACAATGTAGATTGTACTGCAGCCTGCTTATATAATTAGTGTTTGCAGTCTCCTTGTGGCTAACTACATACAGCACAAAGGTCTTGTAAACCTCTAACATTGTCTCCTGTAATATACTTTTATAACATATGCCCTCCTTTCGTGTTCTGGTGAGATAATGAAAAAAACACTTTCATCATAAAAGCTGACCCTGTAGTAGGAGTAAGTCTCTTTTTCTCACTTTTCAAAAGTTTTACTTTTTTGCTGCTTGTGGCACTGCATTTTAGTCTGGAGAATGCTGCTCTGGAGCTGTGTTAAATACATTTTTAAACAGAATAGTTATTGGGGGTTTTTTTGTTTTTATTCTTTTATTGAGAGTTTCTTGAAAGAAGTAGAGCACAATTTCTTAAAGACTGTGACCATTTTATGATTCAAAAACCAAAGGTTTATTCCAAGAATTGAGAGACTGTATTCTGTAATAACTTTGTGTGACACCCTTGGAAGAAATTATTTCACTTCTTGATAATATCTTGGTTTTCACATCAGGACATTTGTATAATATAAATAAATAGGAAAATGATGTTACAATAACATCTCATGATTTCTATTCCTACTCTGCAGTGCAGCTAACGCAATTTATGTTTTCTTGATTATCTTATTTAATCAGGTTACAGTTCAGATTATAGTATAGAAATATTTTATATTAAAGGCTTATTATCAGATACTTTTCTCAAGAATTCTTTTTTTTTATTCCATATTTTTATTTCTAATAGTTGAGATTTCCAGTACATGTTGTAATGCCTTAATCTAGTGTCCCATAGACAGCTACAAATTCTTATTGATTTGTGTCATCACCTTGACAGGACGAACTCTGCTGGAAAAGCTCTTCAGCCAGCAGGAAAATGCACCACAAGAAGAAGCAGAAAAACTATGTTCTCGCATTATTGCAATGGGTCTTTTGCTTCCATTCACTGACTGCTTCAGAGAACCGTGTACTCAGAGTGCCCAGCAAAGCACACCTACATTTGATGTAAGTACTGGAAAAGTTTTCTTTTGTCTGTTTTGCCAAACAGGATGTGATTTATCAATGTCTTATCAGTCTTGAGAGAGTTGTTAGTCCTTTTAATGAAAATAGCCCTTATGAGAAGGGCTCAGTTATGGCCAGTTATTTTTCTGAGCTCAGGTGTGTATAATTTTGTATCCAGGTAAGCATAAATTTTAAAAGGCTCTCCCATAACTTGATTTCTTAACTTTTTAACTTGTATCTTAGTCTGCTATACTGTTGTTTACCTGTTGTTTTCATTAAGTCTTTTTCTTTGAATCAAAACATTTTATAGGACTACCAACATTTCAATCCAAAAATATATATATTTAATCAAAACCATAAATTAAAGGAGCAGCAGAAAACAGCATATTGCAAAACTTTACAAAACCAAACGGGATGTCTATGCTGGATAATAAAAGCTTCAGTGTTATCTGCATCTTTGGGCTACCTGGCCAGAGTGCTGTTATTGGTGGTGGTCGCGTACCGTTACAAAGCTGTGGTGTAGTCATTGCTTAACATACTTCTCCTTCCTCTTGGATAATGAACTCAACATTAAGAAGTCTTTCTATTGTATGATACTGTACAACCCATGAAGTTTTACAATGAACTTATTTTTACAATCCTTGCCATTGAATTTTATCTTTGACACTTCTTTGTACTGGTTTATGTGACTGAAGATAATCAGAGTTTTTCTCTTCACTAATTAACTTCAAAGTAATGTACAAATACTAACTAATCTACTAAATTCCTTATTGGTATAGTTAAGGTCATCCCTATTCTACACACTAAGTTAAGCTTGGTTAGAAATACACAAAAAAATAATTGGCATAGATATGAAAGAACATGACTCTTTCTAACTCTTTAAATCCTTCTCCTCTTTCCTGAAGAATAGTTTAACACAACTGGTGAGGGGAATATGAGTAGGATAAAGTTGTCCAACAAGTTCTCAAAACAAACAAGCTTTCCTAGATAACCTAGAATATCTATAAAATCATTCTATGGTCCCTCTAACTATATTTAGTCTTTATGATTTTATTTAATGTTGAAAGGTATTTTGAAATTGTTTTTTTTTTAAACTAATTGAAATATGAAGTGTGGCTATGAAACAGAGTTTATTCGGGCAACTTAAAATCACACACTATCTGAAAGTGTTTATGGTTAAATATACTTGATAGAGGTCCAGGAAAAGACGTTTCTTACTTTTCAGGTTGTTTAAAACAGGCAATGTCTTCAGTTCTGGTTTTATCATGTATTCATCTAATCTCTTCTTTAGAGCATTGAATACAATATTCTTTCCAAAAAAGTATCTCCTCACTTATAAAAAGATTTTATCAAATTAAAAGTTTGGAAAGAAGAGACACTTTTGTTAACAGGCATGTTTTGCCTGAGTAAGAGAATTATTCTAACCACATCCAACAGGATGGACTTTCTGAAAAGAAACAGTAGCCTGGCCTAGTGCCATGTGAACAGTGTATCATAGTCAGCAATTTAAGATGCTGCTGGCTTAGCAGTGATCTTAATTTACATTGGACTATCACTAATCCACAAATTCTCCATTATTATTTTTCTATGTAAGTCTTCTAAATAGATTCTGTTCCTGTAAAACAATGTCAGAAGTGGTGTAATGCCATGTGTATGTGTATGCAACTAGTAGTGCATCTTTCAAAGGAGTGTACATCTGTCTTGAATATTAGGACCTCGGCTGTTTTTCACGTGGCATGAAGGTGAGAGCTGCTGCTATTGAGTTTGGGAACATGTTTCTGCTTCAACCTTGGTGACCACAGTACAGGAACATGTACCTGCTTGTTTATTATGTGCCCTACAAGGGTGAAAATGTTTAGAACTTGCAGCATAAAATCTCGAGGCTGAGAACTTCAAACGTGGGCTGCTTCTAGCTGATTTTGTTTCTTAGAGTGAGTAAATAAAATATCTTACAGAACATAAAAGCTAATAGTTATGTAAGGAAATGAAACAATTGTTAAGTGTGAAAAAACTTTTGGTGATGCTATTTATTACTTAAAAAAAGACATGTAAGCTCCATGACTTGTGTCCCCTCCTACATCTCTTCCTATGTCTGTACTTTGCCTTTTTCTTGTTTAGGTTTTCTTTTTTATTTGAGTTTTTTTTAATTCATTAGAAAAGGATTTTAATGTTGACCTAACCATTAATTTCAAAGAGAAAGTAGATTAACCTTAAGTAGTTAAATTTTACCCATCTAGAATTGAGACACATCATCTTTGACCTTAGTCCAGAATTGGGAGCACAGCCAGTCTCATATTCTTCCTTCATTTCTAAGTTCATCAGGCATTCCTCTAGTTCCATCCTGGATTTCATCCAGTTTGTCTGGTGTCCTTTCCACTTGGCTAAAACTGCTGTCAACAAAACTCCAGTAAGCCTGCCCTGGTCTCAGACATGTTTGTCTGCCACCTTGTTGTTCTTCCTCCTTGTTACATCCAGCTCTGGTGCTTGCTTGTTCCTTAACATTTACTCACTTGGATGTTGATTGATTTTTGTATTAGTCTGGTTCTTATAAAGTCTCTTGGGTCACTCCTCTAGCATAGTTTTGTTTTGTTTTTCAGAATTTTCACCCTTTTTTTTTCCCCAATGAAATCCTTCCTTGAATCCCTTCTTTTCAACTTTTGTGACTGATCCCTATGTATTTCTGAGCTCTAACTTTCTATTTTTTATGTTGAATAAAATCCATGTTTCCCCTTTTGCTTAAGTGTGGTCCCACAGACTTTGTTTTTTAAAGATTTATAAGCATTAAAGTTACATTAACTTTACAGTTTATGAAAATAATTCAGTAAATTTTGTTCACTCTATAATCTATTGCTCATGGCTTGAGATGAATATAAACAGACTATTTAAAAGTCCTAGTCCCTCTGATCTCCTTCTCTGGATGTCTTCCAGTGAATTTAATTTAACATGGCTAATGCTGAACCTCTGCTGTCTTGAAATGTTTGCAATCACACGCTCTAGTTACATACTAGGCATATCAAGGATAAGAGATTCAATTCACCAGGAGCAGACAACATGGTTTTACCAAAGGGAAGTCATGTTTGACCAACCTAATAGCCTTCTATGAGGAGGTAACTAGGTGGATAGATGATGGTAGAGCAGTAGACGTGGTTTATCTTGGTTTCAGTAAGGCATTTGACACTGTCTCCCACAGCATCCTCGCAGCTAAACTGAGGAAGTGTGGTCTGGAGGATCGGGTAGTGAGGTGGATTGTGAACTGGTTGAAAGGAAGAAGTCAGAGAGTTGTGGTCAATGGGATGGAATCCAGTTGGAGGGCCGTGACCAGTGGAGTCCCTCAGGGGTCAGTACCGGGACCTCTACTATTCAATATTTTCATTCAACGACCTGGATGAGGGAACAGAGTGTACCCTCAGCACATTTGCTGATGACACAAAGCTGGGAGGGGTGACTGTCACACCAGAGGGTTGTGCTGCCATTCAGTGAGACCTGGACAGGCTGGAGAGTTGGG